>DWLI01001077.1:0-17039 GCA_018249915.1 Cecropterus dorantes dorantes | reverse complement strand
TTTTGTTCGGAACTTGTATATATGCAGAATGTTGAGAAAACTCCGATAGTGTGTTTCAGAATACGGTGACGTCATCTGTTGATGAGTAGCGAGAGGTCGCCACAAAGTAAAATAGGCTTAAAACAAGGATAGATAGGGTGGAAATAATAGTTTTTTGATTATATACCATAAACATATAGAAATTAAATATCTCAAGACTTTTTCAGTAGTCTCGATTCGGATTACGTATTGAGTGTATCCAGATTTCAAAATTATATAACTTTCATGTAATTACATAATGCGATTCAGAATGCATCACTTCAGGTGCCATCTATTATCTAGTTCCGTAAAATAGGCCTGCTATTATAGTGTAGTAAAGTAACATACGTGCGTTGTTCCCAGGAGCGCGGCGCGGGCGGGTACGCGTGGGTGTGGGGCGTGGTGGGCGGCTGCGCGCTGCTGCTGGGCGCGGCGGCCGCCGCCGGCTGGTACGCGCGCCGCGCGCTGCTGCCGCACCACGACTCCAACAAGCTGTTCGCCAGCGTCAACCCCGAGTACGTGTCCACGGTGTACGTGCCCGACGAGTGGGAGGTGCCGCGCGCCAACATCGAGTTCATCCGGGAGCTCGGACAGGGATCCTTCGGCATGGTACCTATCTTATCCAACTTCTTATTAATATTATAAATACGAAACTTTGTGAGCAACACGCATATGTTTATTACTACTTAACGCAAAAACTACGATTTCGCTGATGAGATTGGATTTAGCTGATTATATTTTTTACTTAGATAGTTTATAACCTGGATTATAACACGTGAGCTACTCAACCGTGATAAACGTGACCGTAACGGGCGGAGCCATTAGCTAAGTGGGAGTAAAATTATTATAGTTATATGGTTATATCATAATATATTCAAAGTAATGATTATACACAATAAGTCATATTGATATAAACTTACTATTCTGTTTTTTTTACAAATTAAAATGTTACTTGCAGGTGTATGAAGGCATTGCTAAGAACATCGCTAAAGGCAAACCGGAAACTCGGTGCGCTGTGAAAACTGTCAATGAACATGCCACTGACAGGTAAGTTGTGGTTGTCATTTTATTGAGTATTAGTTGATTAAATATCGAAAGGTTGACCCGACTGTACAGTGCACGTGCACCTGATTGATATCTAAATCTCATCGTAGCTATCCATTCAGTCAACAACAAGCGCTTTGTAGTTGACTAAAAAGACAAACAATGAACATTTTGTAAGATAGATCGACTAATCTATTTTCAGTCCAACGATATCATTCATCCGCGATACGAAATATTTTCTGATATATGTATGTTTAGCTCAACCACCGGGCATGTTTTTTGGACACTCCAAGATAATAAGTTCATAAAACAACCTTATACAGAAATGCAAAGTTGTGTAAAAAAATCAGTCCATCCATTATTTTTCGAATTGTGCGATTATAAGCATGTGTGATGGATGTTTATATGTGTGTGTGTTTGTACAGGGAGCGCATCGAGTTCCTGAATGAGGCGTCGGTGATGAAAGCGTTCGACACGTTCCACGTGGTGCGGCTGCTGGGCGTGGTGTCCCGCGGGCAGCCCACGCTCGTCGTCATGGAGCTGATGGAGTTCGGCGACCTGAAGACGTACCTCCGCTCGCACCGCCCCGACGCGGAGAACTCGCTGCCCAAGCGGGACGGGCCGCCGCCCGAACCGCCCACGCTGCAGAATATACTGCAGGTAAGCTGGCTCGATGCTGCAACACACAAACAAACATACAGTAGATTCGATGCCATTGTCGAAGGAAGATCGGCCGGCGCTGGAAAATATCTTGCATTAAAATAAAATCTTTTTTGTTAAACCAAAATCGAGTAATATTTGTCTTTTTTTTGCTTGCTGAGACAAATTTTACAAGGGAACAATGTACTATTTTAAGTAAAATTTAAAAATATATGTATATATTAAACTTGATAAAAACAATAATATGCTGTAATTAAATAATTACAAATACATGAATAATTTAACTTTTGCGTTAAATTAAAGAACGGTTATTGAAAATCTATAATCGAGTCTCATTAAGTAAATTATATTGTCATAGTTTTATGTGATATACCTAATTTAATACATTTTTTTATCGTGTTATTTTAGATGGCAATAGAAATAGCCGACGGCATGGCCTATTTGTCGGCGAAAAAATTCGTGCACCGCGACCTCGCGGCGCGCAACTGTATGGTGGCCGGCGACCTCACCGTCAAGGTGGGGGACTTCGGCATGACCAGAGACATTTATGAGACTGATTATTATAGGAAAGGCACCAAGGGCCTGCTGCCCGTGCGATGGATGAGCCCCGAAAGCTTAAAGGATGGGGTGAGTTTGTAAATCTTGCTTTGTTTTTCATAAATTTTCTGTTTTTATGTTATAGATGTGCTATTTAACTGTTCATCGTTTTTCAGGTATTTTCCAGTAATAGCGATGTATGGAGTTACGGTGTCGTATTATGGGAGATGGCGACACTCGCTATGCAGCCGTACCAGGTATGTTGCTATGAGTTTTGTAATTTTACATGGGCATATGTAATAAATTCTATGAAATAAAATTGGGGTCCTAACTAAAGTTAGTGACTGTAGAGTTCCTAATACAATAAATTAAAATACACTGTGAAAGTGTATTTATTTCTTTATTTCTATCTATAGCACAGAAAGCGTTAAACTGCTGTTATCACTGCGGTTAAATAAGGAGTGAATTTCTTATAAATTAGAATGAAGTATTACACCATAAAACAAATTATGTTGTGTGACGAATCATGTGACGAAATAAGTCACATGATAAGCATAAGAATTACAATTTTTAGCACTTTGATGACCATTTATTTTATGACTATTCACTCATTGTCGGGTGCGATGCTGCACAACTCCTAACAGTCCACATCAGTTAGCTAAATGATTGTGTTATTGGCTTACCGTAATCACCTGTATTTTTTTTCTCATAATGTTTATGTGCGCAGCTGCTTCCCCCTCAGAATCCGTCAAATGACCAATGTCAATGGTCTGTGTATAATAATGTACGTATGCGTCCCCCAGGGCCTGTCGAACGAGCAGGTGGTGCGGTACGTGGTGGAGGGCGGCGTGATGGAGCGGCCGGAGCACTGCCCCGACCGGCTGTACGAGCTGATGCGCGCGTGCTGGGCGCACCGCGCCGCCGCGCGCCCGTCCTTCCTGCGGCTGGTGGCCGACCTCGCGCCCTCCGCCATGCCCTACTTCAGGCACAGATCCTTCTTCCACTCGCCGCAGGGGCAGGAGATGTACGCGCTGCAGCGGTCCGCTCTCGGTCAGTACCATATTACTTAAACGCGTATCGTCCTTCCGCTCTCTCTAGGTACGGCAGATATACGCACTACAGTGGGCCGCACTCGGTCAGTACCAGTACGTTTATATATGTATTGTTCAGCCATTCACTCCAGGGACAGGAGATGACTACAGCGATCCGTTCTCGGTTAATACTATAAGATAACAGGAAATGTTGCGAGGTCGGTCAGTAAATACAGTTTGATCGGAGAGAAACCAGTGGCTGTGCGCGCAGATTCATATTCCCTATTTCTATCCTGAATAATTCTTACACGCCAAAGCAGAGCCACCAATGCAGAGAGGAACGCGCTGTAGCAATCCGCACTGGGTAAGTACTAGAAGATAAAGATTTTAAAGGTGACAGAGAACTACGCCACATGACACATTTTTCTGCGCGATGTGGCCCTATTTTAGACACCTGTCGTACGCCTCGCTGCGGGAGCATAAAATGTACGGTACAGCAATCCGAACTATATCAATATGTAACGTTTTCTGGTCATTATTAATGTTTACCATTATGCATATTTTACATTTAAACTCGCAATGCATTGTGAATTGTAAGGAACTCGTCTATTCATAATTCGACGTTTGGGTTTTCGATAACACGCTAGAAATGCAGACAGAGTCAGTTTGATTGTGTGGTCATACATATATAATACTTAAAAATATAACTGTGCCACCGTCATATGTGCGTGGATTGGTACAAAAAAATCAAGTTGTTTTTAATGTTTAACTTAAGTGCTTAGTAAGTTAAATATACATACTTCGTTGAATTATTCAATATAATGCTGTGACATCAACAATGTGTACTACTTTTTATATAAAACGTCATTTTTTACAGTAATATACTACTAAAATATAAAAGTAACACAAAAAACCGTCTCCTTAGACTAAATAAAGAAAAACAAGTACCATAATCGAGAAACATATTAAAAATAATAAAAATATATAATGCTGCATGCGTTTACAAACGTAGTAATGGTAGGTTTTACTGTAACATCCATTTGTCTCCGCCTGGAGCATTTTATAATATATATTTTAATATTTTTTGTGATGCTCTTTTTAGTGGCTCTCATTTGATATCCACAGTGTTACCATAAATAAACGTCCCTTCATTCGCAAGCATTCGCATAAAATATACGTTTTAAAAAAATATGTTATTCCCGTAATTGAGACGATTTCAATGACACCTCATATGTTACAATCCTCTGAGTCCTTTGGGTTATAGAGCGTGCCATGTTAATGGACACACATATAAACGCTCGAAAAATATTACCCTCCTAAACGCAATCAGATAAAAACAAAAAAAAACCGGAAATGTTACTTACATTTCGTAAGAATGTTTGAATTATCCAAGAATTAAATACGTAGAATTGCTGTTGTACTAAAATAAATGAGCAATAAAGCAATCGTCTAAGTCTTTAGCCAAGAATTAAACACGTAAAATTGCTGTAGTACTAAAATAAATGAGAAGCAATCTTTAAGTCTTTAAGTAAATTAATGCATACGAGCCGTAATTTTAGACATTATGTCTATCTGAATTTGTTATATAGTAATTAGTATTAACTGTTACATATATATTTTTGAATTAAAAAAAAAAACAGTTGTTTTCAAATCATATCACCAGAAGGCAGGCAACACATTCAGTAGACTACATGTTTTTGGTGCATTTCAGCAAATGATAACAGCAATGTCGCCACTGACTTGGACTTGTGTGATTATTGTTTGTAATGGAGACTCTTGTTTGTTTGCACGCTCGTGCCCCAAAAGACGTCTGCGGCGAGCAGACGCCGCTCTCGTAACCGTAAGTAACGGTACTATATGCATGTTGTAATTACATACTACAAAGCACTTTTGTTATCATTTCCTGAGTGACCAAAAACCATGTAGTGTAGTGTTTCGTTGATAGCACTTTTGTTTCCATACATATATAATATCTTTATTTAGGTTGTAGTTACGTATTTTAAACTCGCTATAAATGTAAACTGACTTGCGGTTTCAATGGCTAAGTAACATAATGATTTGATATAAGAAATTATATTTACTTTCTAGATGCTTGGTTTCTAGAATATGCTATATTTGAATAATATTCGGTTCGCTTTATTGCTTTGATAATTCTTTATTAAAATATATTTTTATTTAAACTAAAAACTAATCAGTTACATAATGCGTAATAATATAATAAATAACTCAATTTGAAGTTGTATATGCCAGTAGATTTTCTGCCTTAATTATCTGAAATAAACATATTATATTATACCTTTCTTCCACTTTGGGCAATATAGTTTCTCGTGACAGGAAAGTAAATCTATTTTAGGATAATTGTAAATAAAATGGTGATGAATATTATATAAGTGAAAATGTTACATTTCATAAATTTAAAGCATCTTGGGTTTTGTATCAAAATAAAAAATATGTACAATGTAAATCAAAACATAAAACTTTATGATTAAAAGGGTTGATTTTTCCACGACAATTATGGTCGAATTTCACTACAAGGCGGAAAGCTAGTATAGAATAATGTAAATAAATGGAAGCTTGTTTTCGTAGACTTTATGGCTCGCAGGTCGTAAATTAAAAAACGTAATGTTACAGCTTAATATTGATGTTTACTTGCGTTTCTAATTTTGTTTGTTTGCAAGACAATCTATACGAACAATGTCAATACTAACTTTTAAGTATGTCTCCCATATTTATTTAAGGCATTCCATCACAGCCCTCAGGCATAGCAATGCGTCTGTGGCGAACTTGAGGCAAGACTTTGATTTTACCTAGGGCTGGTTACAGATGTTAATTACCGGCAGGGGCAAACACCAGGTGGAATGCGTGTTCATATGCAACCTCTATATTAAAATAAACCCTAATAAAGAGTACTTTGCTTTACAGAGGAAGAGCAGGAGCTGCAGGAGGCGAACGTGGGCGCCGTGGCGACCGGGTCCGGCTCCAACCTGTTCGGCATCTCCGGGCGGCTGGCGTCGTGGGTGCGCGAGCTGCCGTCGCTGCGGTCGCGCGACGACGACGCCGCTGCCGAGCCGCTGCAGCCCGCCGCGCCGCCGCGCAAGGGGCCGCCCAACGGCGTGCTCCGCGAGCGCGCCGCCTCCACGCGCTGCTAGCGGACAGCCATGTGTCGACTCCGATTTACTCGAGTTGAACTAAGCTCCGGTTGAATTCTCTTTAACTCGAACTTGAATACTCTCTTTGCAGCGAGATTTTTTAGTATCGTTACGAAGCGAAGTTTAATTGAGTTGCGGGAATTTCAACTCGAGTTTGTTTCGTGTTCATTCAAAGTTGGCACATCGCTACTAGCGGGAATGGGAGGGCGAATGCCCGGAGCGGCGAAAGGGGCGGCGATCGAGGCCGGTCGCGCATACCGACCTACTCCTGTGAAGTGCAGATTGGTATTACGCCCCGGGTGACACGAAACACTACGCGACGACATCGCTCCTGACCTATGGTGTGGTTATAAAGTGCAGCAAGGATTTCCACCCGGAGCGGCCACACCGTCAGCGCCCCCCGCCCGCACGATATCTACCTCAGGCCGACGCGCGCCGCGCCGAGGCTCTTCGAATCCTAGTTTTAAGCGTAGCTAGTGAATTGTTCACCGCGTTTTTTTATTTATTTTGTACGTAACGTTCGCCGTCGCGCGTTCCCGGGCGCGGTCGGGCGATCTCCGAGCCGGCGAAGGTCCCGGAGCCGACGGTCGGAGGCCGCGCTTGTTGTGTATATAGTGATACGTATTCTATTGACCGGGTGTCTCACATATCGCGAGTCGGACGAGTCCCCGGCGGGCGAGTGTCGCTCGCGACCGACGGACGGATGTCGGACGTCGATTGTCGATCGATCGATATACTTATTTAACTGTAAGGAAAATTCTTGAATATTCTCTGCATTTATTGTACTAATTTATTGCACACCGAGTGTGCTCACCTGCAGAGGCGACGTTTTGTATAAAATATGTTATATAGTTAATTGTTTTGTTGAAACATGACGCGTCGATGCGTCGAAACCCGTCGTCCGACCGTTCGTTTTCACATGAGCAAATATTGATTCAGTAATACAATGCTGAAACTATATCGAGTCGTCAGACTGGACGTGAATCCTATATAGTTTACCTCAGCAACATAGTTGTATCGATGTCATTTATGACGCAGCCTATTATTTGTTAAGTTTACCATGTAAGATGTAAAACGTGTATAGAATCATTATTATAAGATCGTGTACAAATTATTTTTATTAATTACTTTACCGGCAAGCTCCTATGTCAGACACAGCATGTTTTAGACTAACGTTCAATTCGTCAATGGAATTGCATTTAAGCAAAGCCGTTTAAATTGCAATTAGACATAATTTTGTCACTTGACCTATTATGTTTAGTGTCTACTAATGCCGGAGATATACTGATTGTAAAGTTAAGGGTTTTCGCATATTTACGATATATGCAAGTCAATGTAATGTGGGCAGCTATTTTTACTTTTCTTCGCACATTTAATAACCGTAGATATTTAAGTTTATATTTATACTTAACAAAGAATCTCTGGGTGTAGTCGATGAGATGCATACCACTAAATGATAATATTGTTAAATAATACACCATATAATTCTATACTATGCGTGGCCATTAACACATTTTACTTGTAATGTTTAAATTATTAGCTAAAAATTACTTAATACCTAACAGATAGCTAAGTTATTTCTTAGCTAGTAATAAAACATTTAATAGAGAAATTGTGTTCTTTGTTTAATGAAACTACAGTCAGTATATCTCGGTTCATTTTTATGGATTCGTTTATAATACTCATGTTTGCAGTTCAACTTTACTTGTAATGTACAATATCATTAAACTTATGTCAAAACAGTTTCAAAACATTAGAATTTGCCACCAAAGAAAAAACAGAAAAATCTGTTAATTGATTTGTCTAATATGTATGTATTCCTTACTTAACCTTTATATTGGCGTGAAATCGTTTGAATATTATTGCCAAGTGTTATTATTTGGGCTACCCCATTCACCCACAAACAATTATTGTAAACAATGTGTTCCGAATCAATTACAATGCAATAGAATAATCCGCAGTTGTTACATAGTCTTGTAATGATATATTTTATTGTCTAGTATAAAATACCTAATCGATAGCCAATGTTTAGAATAAATTATTGCAATATTGGCTTTAACGCCAGTGAACAAATCACTGAAATATTCTATGTATCGTATTTAATTAACATTTGTATTGAAATAGCAAAATACTTAAGTAAGATAATAAGCCATTGTTATTATTAGTATTTCAATAAGGTTATAAACCTACCAAGCACTGCAATATAATTTGCAGGTTGTTTTAATATCATTATACATCTTCTGCATCATGTATTTTTACAAGTTAGATGTTATAAATTAATAAGAATATAGCAATTTTTACAGGATAAAAAATGTATTTTTACAAATTGGGTTTCGGTTATACTTTTAGCCACAATTCACTCATAGCATTTAATTTATTCGCCTTCGGTGAAAAAGGGCGCGTGGTCGTTTATAGCATGTTTTTGGTAAATAAATTAAAATATGTAATATATAAGTCGTTAAAAATCAGTTTATAAAAGTATGACGTTTATAATGTAAGATACAACTAGAAAATATTTATTTTCATATTCATCAGTTATTTATGAAGTCCTTTTTCGCCGATGTGTTTTTCACGTTACTGTCTACAGCAAAAAGCGTGTATGTACTTACGTACATACGCAAGAAGTTTTACTTCTTTGGCGTAATTTATCAAATATTTTTTATACATTCAAACAAATAGTAAATGATAAACGACCAATAGACTAATGATTAAAAATATGTGTCACATTAGCGCGTGCAATTTCGTCCCATGCTTAAAAAATATGTGCTACACCTGCTCGTGTAAGTTCGTCCCAATTTTCAAAATAAGGCGCCAAAAGGAGTATAACTTCAAAATCTCATCAAATGTTGAACTTACAAGACTCTGCTTAGAATATTTTCATCTCGTGGGATAAATAGTTGAATGTCTCCAGTATATGAATGTTGCTGTATACAGCGAATAAAGTTATTCAAAATTTTTGGTTACTCTGGGTGTGGACGTATGGTATTTTATATTAAGAAGAATTTAACTGTAATCAATTTTATAGTTGTCTCAACATTTATGTAAAATATACGCTAGCAACATATTACATGTATTACGATTAACAAATTCTATACATATAATTATATAACTTAAACTACAACCAAAGTTAGACTCCAATATACAACAATCCTGGGCATTGGATAACCCGATAATAACATCCGGCATCCAATGTGGTAATAATAACTTTTACGATTTTGTGGTTTTAGGGTATAAACGAGTGCCTTCAGAAATCCAGCCTTCAGTGGAATGCAGGATTGTTGATTGTATGAGGAACATGACAATTACAAATTTGGAATACTTTTATACAAATTTTTGGTTTTAATTTTGAGAAATGGTACAAAGTTTAGTTTTCTCGTATTACTAATAATATTTTTTTAATGGAAAATGATTTCGATGTATCAGCGTTTCACTAGAATTTAGAATATTTTCGAGTGATTTGGAATTTATAATTGATATTTTTTATTTTCTTAGCGCAGCGCAGCGTTCCCTTTCACAATGATAAAATTTGATAACGCGAGAGACTATAGGCGATATGTATGGAGTAGCACTACGAGTGTTACAGTTATTGCATGGGCTTAAGGGACGTTGCATTAGTCTTCAGTTTAGTGGAAAATTTGCTTTTCCAAATTTAACAATATTTTAATTTTTAAGATTGCATAGTGCCTTTTGCTCATGTAATGAAACTGGATGATTCCTATTTAGGAGCAGCTTTGTACTATATGTTTGCTGACATATAGTAATGTGAATGATAAAGATGAAGATGAGTTAAAATCAGATTATCGATATTTAAAATGATCACTCGCAACGTTCAAAGTTATGTAATAAAAAGTGCGACTATTATTGGAGTCTCCTGATAAGAAGCCGCACTGCGGTTCACGTGGGTGCGACGCGCGCTCACAGTTCCTCTGCCGACGATTGAGCTGGAGCACTCCACGACCACAAACCCATCAGCTACGATTTAACATAAGATTACCATCAATTTATTACGAAGCTATCGTATATTGCGATACGAGGCTGTGGTGTGGTGTGTGGAATGACTCCGGCAAAATCTCGCACAACGTTGCCTCACACAGCGTTTCCTGCGGGATTGACTAATGCTCTTAATTTCATCAGTATTTACATTTATTGTGATTTTCACCTAGTAAGGCAGTTTTTATTTTATTTATAGTAATTACATATATTATCCATAAATTTATTGACTGATTAAATAATTTCCAAATGATGTGTTCCTCGTGTGATTTGAGTGAGTGTTTATGTATATAGTGTCGGGGTAGCGTTGTGCTATATGCTCAATTTAGATACAATTTCACCAAACAATTGAGATAGTGTATAATTTTTATAATTAATTTAATGAGAAGTACCTTATAATTTTAATATTTATATTAATAAAAAGTTATGAAAATAAAGAAAGTTTTTGTCTATTATTAACGTTCCAATCAAATCAAGGATTCGAGATCAGAGCTCATTAGTTGAACTATATGGGTTTTACTATTTGACCAATTGACGTCCTGTAAAATGACACAAAATATTTGAGCGATATAAGGCTCCATTATGTTTTGGTCAAACTGATTGGTCGGCTATGGCCACAACTTTCAGCTGAAGCTGAAGGTTCAACAACCATAAGGAATCTAGTTCTAAACTGGTCTAAATCTATTTTTGTTACATAAATAAAATGATAACAGTTGGATAATGTAAATTTCATACACAACTGGTGAGGCAAGCCCATAATGGAGTTTTCACTTACAATTGCGCTTCACCATGTTCATCGCGGTATCGTGTATTCTATGTGTGTATGTGTATCTGAAGCTTCGGTCGGTTAACACTAGTTATAATACTAGGACTGGCGCTGTGGCAGTTATTCATACATCCCGAAAAATATTTTCGCAATCTCAACCAAAAGAGATCAAATAGTAAAACAGCAATCGATTTTTCATAGTTAGACTCAAATTAAAATAACATTATTTGCTTTTTACTTTTGTGTGACAGCTTTCATGAAAAGAAAAAAATCCTGCTAAGAAATAAATAATTTATCAGCACTTCTAAGTAAAATTTCACAATGTTTTATTAATTTATTCAATTTAATTAACTTAATGGTGGGGTTTTCTTTTTGATTTCTTTCGTTTTAATTGTAAATCCAATTTTAGAGGTTGCCGAGGTATGCGGCCAGGTATTCGGCATTCACACGGATTATCTCTTGAGAATCGTCTTAATAGACAAAACATTTTGAAACAGCCTCTTTCTTCATTATGCTTTATCTTTTCTAACGCATGTATGTAGTATTCGGGCAATTCATGTTCCAGTGCTCCAATAATTATGACCTCTTTATACATCCACGATGGCCATTGCTCCACAGGAATCGCATCATTGTCACCTCTGGGTAGTGGGTTTATTTTTTGTACATAAACTCTACAAGTGAAAGTACCCATATAAGGTGTCTCTACTTTAAGGTATGTTTCATAATACAACTTGTTATGTACACCTTCTTGCCTTAATAGAAAAAAATCACATAAATTAAACGAATATTAGGAACTTATATGAATAAAAGATTGACTTCACATGGGTACTTACTCATCAAGGTCTGCCATGTTTTCTAAATTTAGGCGCCATATGACACCCCATACATGCGAATTAGCTGTTGGCACTAGAGTTGCGGTTGGTCCTCCCCAAAATTTTGAATATCTCAAGAAATCTAATCTGTAATTCTTAAAAAATAATTTAAAATTATCATTACCAGATTCATTGTCATCTTCCTTTGTTCTGTAGGACAACTTGACGAGCTCTTTCTCAAGCATGTAGTTCTCTGATTTTGTTTAGCCTTCAAGCACATAATAATTATTTTCTAATACTACATTTCTATCATGCAAACGTATCCTAAATATGCAGAATTAAAGGCCACAATATTTCTAAAAGCTATGACAGCTAAAAATAACTTAGTATATATTAATGCCAACTTACATCCAAGCGTGCAATGGAGACAAATTCTGCAGATGGATTATGTATGTGAATCCTGAATGACCACAAATTACTGCCATATGCAAAATACAAAAAGGTGTTTGGCTTTTTTAGCTCTGATTTAATCATTTTGGAACTATAATTTATTAATTTTTATAATATTGATTTGTAAAATGTACTAAAATATAACTGACAAATATTTTGACAGAAAAATAATAATAATTCAGACTTAAATAAAAGAAAAATAAAAATAACAAATGATTTAATTAGGTATTATCTTAAAAAATTGTAAATATATACTGTATTAGAAATACATGAATGACATAAATATCAAAATTTATATTTCCTTGTGTTTTATTGACAATTTACAAATTTAATTTTGCTTTTAGTTTAGGTGATGCTTCCTGCCCATTGTGTGGGATTTTCTTCAATTCATCAATATATTCTTTTGGCAAATTACATTCTGCAGCCCCTTGCAGTATGCAATTTAAATATGTAATGGAAGGTCGTCGTTCGAGAGGTATTTGTTCATCAGGTCTCCTCACCTCTGGGTTCACAGTTTGTTGATATGTGCGACACTCTATTTGTTGACCATCAGCAGTGAAAATATTGACACGTTTAGGAAAGTACCAGTTGGTATCAACTCCCTCTTGCCTGTAATAACAAAATTAGTAAAATTGTAAATTTTTGTATGCTAACTTTATGGTTATAATAATAATGAAATGTATGATGCAAATAGTAAAAATAATTTAATTACTTGTCTAAAGCTGGCATGTCATTATTATGTAGTCTCCATACAGCTCCCCACACGTGAAAGTTCTTTGTAGGCACTATTGTAGCAGATGACCCTCTCCAGTGATCGGAATATTTGATAAAGTTTAATTGATGGTCCTTAAAATTATTTACCAAATAAAATTTGTGTTTGGTAGGTATAAGAAGTTTGGACATTCACAAGCAACATGCCATATAATACTTACTATTTTAAATATATCTAAAAAACAGACGTAACTGGATAAAATCATATAAAATAAATAGTGTTCATCTTACTTACGTCGAGTTTTCCTATCCCTATGAATTCCGCAGAAGGATTATTAATATGGATTCTTCTCTTCAGTAAATTGCTGCCATAAGCAAAGTAAAAAAAAGTATCTTTCAGAGATTTATGCATGATAAAATAATATATTTCCACTAAAAGAATTTACCTACTCGCGTGTAAACAAAAACATCTGACTTTGACAATTGAATTGACATTGACTTTCCGATAAGCATATTATCCAGGTACACATAACTGGGATTCATGTATTTCATAATATTTTTGTCGGAGGTATTTAAATACCCTTGAATATATACCTAATTTATATACGTATTTTTCAGAAAAAAATATTTTATCGACAAATACGATGATATTATAATCAATAATGTCTTTTTTTAACAGAGTGGAGTCGTACTATAGCCGGCTGAGATAATTGATTTAAGTAGGTAGTTTTTTTTTATAAAAAAATCTTATTTAATTATAAAAGAAAACTTCCTAATATTTTTGTTTCCCTTACTTTAACTATAGGCTTCTACTCATTATTTCCTTTATTGACCCTTATTTCAAATTTAATAAATTTGGGAATCGGTATTTGAAGAAAAAAAACTCATCCAATTGATCCAATTGTCTGATGTAGAAGATTTACCAAATAGGTAGGTTTCTACCTACAGTAGAAAAAACGTACTTTATTTCATTTTAAATTGAAAAAAAAAATCAATAGAAACTGCTATAATGACTCAATGAGCAGCATTGACCTTTTGCAACTATTTGGGTAGGTAAATAAAAACACGTGTCATGAAGCACGGAGTACTCAAGTATAAGTTAACACGTCTATATTATTTTAGCGTGGATATTTAAAAATAAAATATCGATATCAAAGGTGGTACCAATCTTTGAAACCAAATCTTGGGGATTGCTACATGTGATTCACACTTTATTGTCAATGGCCGTTTTAAATGCTAAGCGTTTGGAATATTACCTCTTTTGAGCCCAATAAAATTTACGGGAAATTAGGGTTTTACGAAATGACAAAGGTAACATTTATTTAGGTATCTTGATTAACTATGTCTTACGTTTTATTCAATTTTAACATATTAGTCACTGTAATATTAACAAACATAATCCTACGATAAAACGTTATTGGCTTGAGAAATGCAGCACTGCCCTGACTTTTCGCCTGACGCAGGAGCGCACGTGGTATGGTTGCTTCGCAATGTACCTGTGTCGCATGGATTTTTCTGGTTTTCTGAAGGAAATATTGATTGTTTCAGCACGTATCAACCGATCAGAAACAGTCAGTATGGATATTTAAATTAATAACTGTGGATATACAAATATCTATCCATAGTTATTAACTTATAGCTTTAACACGACTTTTCACTCTTATGCTGCAAGAAAACTGTAAAATGCTTAGGTCTAAATTAATGTAAAGACACGAAAAACGTATTTTTCGCCACCTTGTCAAAGATCGAATGCACCGTGGCGATTGGTCGATCTATTATAAAAAAATGCTGGGCTGGTTGATTCCGAAACGTAGAAGATTTGAACGATTTCATATTGAATTTTCAAGGAAATTAGCTGTACTGAATACTGTTAACTCAAGTAAAACTGTGTAGTTAAATATATATATTTTTGGTATATCTTAATATCTTAAAACTGTCGAAAAATAAGATTGCCATCACATATACAACTTATTTGGAATATTGGTACGATAGACCTACTAACATAGTTAACTATTATGCCAAAAAGTACAAATACAAAAAAATGTTAGATATGCAAAACCAAACTACTATATCGGCTTTATAACAGTGTATAAAATTAAACCACGCAAAATATAATTTTCGACCGATACGGTATGTCCAATATCTGTCGGTTTAAAAAATGACAAGCAAGTTTTTTTATTCATATCACACACTATCTCGTAACATATCTAGAATATAATCTAATCTGATTTACCAATGTACTATTTGCGGATTCAATATAAACAGCATTAAACTGTATAGCTGTAAATTCGAATCCGACCAAATAGACATGCTTTATGATTTTCAATTATAATAACATTATAGTCATTAGTATACAATAAAATATTTGTTGGTATTAAAGGAAACAATTTATTGATTCTTAATCAATTTATTCTTAGGCAAAATATTAATATTCTTCAGTTTTAAAAACTTTTGCACTTCCATATTTGCCAATGCAATACTGCACTGTAGCATAGATTTTCATTAGCCTGCGCTCCACAGCTTTGTAATGGTCTTCCGTAGCCAGCTTACTTCCTTGGAATGCTGATAATAGTTTTATTGTTTCACTCAAACTGCCACCCGAGAGCAATTCTAAATTTTGCCAAGTTGATGTTGACATACTGAAAAAATAATTTATGTTTACAAATAGGGGAAAATTTGGTACGTAAGGATACGTTAGTGTTCTGTGTCGCTATATGGAATCTAAATAAAAAAATAATTAGATGTAGAGTACATAATTTATTCTAATACTAATCAACGGTTAATTTATTCTATTACTACTTGTCAACGGGGTTGTTCCCGCCATCAGTTTCGCAGTGACCACTTATGCAAATGGGTTGAAATGTCGATAGGAAAGAAATTGAAACCGCGTATCGCAAGTAATCCTTACATAATTATTAAAATGTATTTATTCCGCGATTAAATTAGTCTAACGACATACCAAAAAAAAACTAGGACATGGTTAAATTATAAAACGAAAGATTTGTTTCCCAATATTTAAAATACAAATTACAAAATAATGTAATGTTGTGTATACTTACATACAACATTGGTAGAGAGGAGCTAAGATATCCAATTCATCCACCAAAGGATTTCCTAAGCCCTTTCCATTATCAAGTAACACTATTTGATCTTTATACACTTCGTATCGATGGCGGTCCCCATTTTGAATGAGGAAATCGAATATGGCAACATCTATTAAATTAAGTAACCTCTTTGTGCTAAGGGAGCCACTGACTTTTCTGAAAAAAAAGTTGTGTCACATATTATACATATTGTTGATATGTTTGCCAATATTTTGTAAAATAATATTTTAAATAACATTCTTAATCTCCTAATATTGGTTAGAAGTATTTGTTTGGTCTCCTAATTTAGATATTCCGTTTATATTAATCAATATCAATTTAAGGCATGATGCATATTTCTATTGTTGTGATTTAAATTATTTTATTATTGCTCTAAGGTACTTACTTACAAAAGTCATTGTCTATCTCCCACTCCATTTTCTTTTGAGTATATGATCTCCTCCAAGGAGATTTATGAGTCCGAAATTGCTTATTCAAATATAAAATAGCTGCACCTTCAATCTCACCATTCTTGTCTGGGCAAATTGTTTCATTCATTTTACAATAAAGACATTTTCCATATATACATAATGATCCACTTTCTAAAAAAAAATATTCAATATAAATGTATGGTTCAGGCATTTACCTACATAATTATTATAATTCAGATTTTGAGAAACGATGTGTTCAATGAATTCTCTTTTGTTACATCATAATCTCTATAATCTACTAGGTGTAATACGCGATTTCACCCGCTAGTAAATAAAAAAAAAAACAAACTTAGCGTG
>DWLI01001076.1:0-17040 GCA_018249915.1 Cecropterus dorantes dorantes | reverse complement strand
GAGAGCAAAAAAACTGTTTCATTTAGTTATTTTTTAATTCGCCAAAGCTCTGCTTGTCACCTCTTTTAGTATGAAACAACACTGACTTACGCATAGTCACCGTATATGTGGGCTGAGTGAATATACACTGTGAGTGAAATAACTCGCTGTGATTGTCTGAAATTCTTTATTTTAATATGCCAAACGATGCATCTTGTAATACCCTATCGAATGATATGCATAACTCAAAATGGCAAATTTTCAAGTACTCCATGTTAGAACTTAAGCGACGATATATACATAGCTTGGCATAATAGGTCGAGATTTTTTTTTTTATTTATATATTAATTAAAATGGTATCTCGTTACATCCTACTCAAAAGAGTAGAGTAGATTTACATTCTATTTAAATGATGTAAATTAAATACTTACAATATACAATGTTGCGGTGGATACATTTGATATACTACAAAATAGTTTATATTGAACATATTAACTTTATTATATTATTATAACACTCTTTGAAATAAACTATTTGAATTAAAAAAACTGCCTAATTATTTAATATTTACGTTTGAAACTGAATTATTAATGAACTTGTACATAAATTAAATATCGCATAAATCTTATGTTAAAAATACTTATTGTCCTGTTTCATTTAATATACCAAAGGCCTCGGTCATATGCCAATCCGTTGGTCACTTGCTAAAGGCTTTTTAAAACTATGACTGTTCTATAACACAACAAAGTACTTTATAGTTAACTAACAAGACCATTATTCAATTCTGACACAAAAAAGATATTAAGCAAAATTGTGACATTAAAAAATTATTCAAACAAAGAACAATGATCAGAGTGATGTAAGAGAGAAGTAAGTATATACTAAACACACAAATACTACTGCGAAGGAATTTAAAATTATTTTACACAATTTTTTGATATAGCAACTGTGGTTGTTATAAAAATATTATTCTAAACATCCAATCACCAACATAGTATGTGATTGAACAAAATCATTCTGAATAGTAATTAAAATATGAACATTTGAAAAGAGAAGAATTCAAAGAAATTGGTCCATCCATATCGTGACACAATAATAATTGCACAATTGGTATTAATTTCATAACACAATGCTTTAAAAACATAAAATGTGATGGAAAAATTATTAATTCATCATCAACTGTGTTGTTATAAAGTTATTCAAAGTATTCAAGAATATTCAAAGCTCATAATTATATCTATGTAGTAAACATTAAAAAGGAAAAACAATGTGAGACCATAGACTGTAGAATAGAAAAATATCAATTACTAATTAAAAAAATACTGCAAATATGAGAGCAATTCATGGTACTCTTAAACGCGCTATTGCACTATGAAAAAGAATAACTATTGTTATTCTAGTTTTACATTTGTTTTTTTGTAAAATTTACAAAACTACTCCTTAACCTATGCATCCGAAAGCAGTCATTCAATGCGCAAAATAATGAAGTATATAAGACGTTGTAAATGTCGTAAATGAAATCGTGGTCTTTATTGCAATTTATCATTAATGGATGTGTATTATTCTGGTTCGTAATTAATTACAGCATTGCTAGTTATTAAATTATTTTATTAAGTGTCCTGAAGATATATGAATAGGCTCCTAGTCTAAATACGATGAAACGGCGTCATGCCTTTAGCGTGGATTCTTAGACCTAATAGATTTTTGCAAACCCGAGGGAGAACTTATAGTTTCACGTACGTGTATATAGGTTTCGCAAACATTTTACTCTTATTTGATGAAAAAGTGACAATTTCTATAAGTACATGACATTGAAGGAATCGTCGTCATTGCTTGGAATTAATACTGCTACAGCATAAATGATCCACATGAAAACTGTTGCGCTATTACGAGTAATAAGTAATTTGGATATAATTAGGTAAACTTTATTATTCTTACCCGAAAAATGGATCATCTTCCACGTCGCCCATGAGAGACCCAAACAGAGACATGGTTTAATCCTTGTATCTGGATTAGAGAAGAATTATATATAAGATAAGGAATACTTCAACTCAAAATCTCAAAGAACACCAAAAAACATTTTCAGCTTACTCTGACGGTAGGAAAAATCGAAACCTCTAGCAAATGATGGATTCCACAACAAGCAAACCACACGAACTGCCAATAAACAAATGTTGCGTTCTGTTTAATATTATTATATCTTCAAAGATAACTTGACAGTACAGCCATCAAATGTCAAAAACAATAAATGGTTGTACGTCCAACTTTACTTTGGTCGTGTTCATTGTACAACAGACTAATTTAAATAAAAAAAAATTGCTTAACACGTAGCAGTTTTAGTTCTGAAATAATTATTCAGTTTAATAATATCTTTCAAAGGTACAACTACAAAGATATACTTTGTTCACAGTGGGCCTATATTTTTAAATGAAAAACGAAATCCTCATAACCTGTTTTTATTAACTTTTTCTCAATAATATAACAATAAACATCATCAAACAGTTGCAATATCACAAAGCATATACATAATTAACATTCATGTTCACATTTGGACCAACGTACGATACAATAAAATTTACAAAATAAATTACATCAAGCATAACATGAAGATTAGTTCTAAAAACATTTATAATGTTGATTCCGATAGCGATGTGCAATTATAAGTTTATTACGTCCATGGCATGGTCTGAACCTTCAGATGGCAGGTTAAGTCAAATCATATCCTACAATGTCTCAAAGCATTGCATTATGGTAATTTGAGATCAATATTCGTTACACATTTAGATCAACGTACAATACAATAAAATTTACAAAATATATTATTAGCCTTAATGTGACTTTTTGATCTGAGAACATTAATAATGTCGATTTCGATAGCGATGATCTGGTATAAGTTCGTTACGTCCATGTCCATGGAAGGTCCAGGCAGCAGAAGTAGGGTAAGAAGAAAAAACCATATCCTGCAATCCATTACGGCACTTTTTGACCGGAACTGGAGCTTCCTGTAAAGAATTAAAACAAACTCACATTAATATTTTCTAAATTAAAATTGATGTAAGGCATGAATGTGGATAGTCAAGATAGTGAAAAATACCTTGATAGGTAACGAATCTCCTCCTGGTTTTGGAGTTGGAACGTCGCCAATCTGCCCCATCACTTGTTCTACTTTGCTAGCCTGCTGGTTGCTTGGCGGATTGTTTACAATTGTGTCTCCTCCAACCCTCTCTGGCACAGGTGGAGCCTTGGTTACATTCGTTTGAGGAACATTTATTTTGCCCATTGAATATGTACCTTCGCCAGGATTTCTAACGTTCTGTTGAGTGAAGGACTGAGACCCTTTGTACTGGTTGTAGATATGTTGCAACTGATTTCTACTCGGAGTGCCCTTAACAGGCTTCTGTCCCATCAATGATGTTTTGCTCACAGTTGCTTTGACATTTACCCCTTTAAGGGGATTGGTCTTAGATTTCACAGGAATCGGTTGTGGAGATAACGTTTGGGGAAGGTTCGGTTCAGGAGGATGATACATTTTCGCTGGCAACATTTCTACAGGTTGACCTAGGGTGTTGTATCCATAATTATACTTTTGGTGCTTTGCCGGGACGTACATGGATCTTGATCTATCTGCTGGGAATATTGGTTCCTTGATCATTTGTTGCGGAGGTGGCTCATTGGAGTAGGCAATTTCTTCCGAAGGTGACGGCTGTGTTTGGTCTCCCATCGGCGTTTCATACATTACTGGTAAATTTGGTGCCCCTGAATTTGGATCCATTATTTGTTGGTGTCCATGCTGCTGTGGCTGTGGATATTGAGGTGGTTGACCACTTATTTGTTGGCCATCTCCAAGTTGAAGCGCTTGTTGGTTGCCTGATGAATCAACGGTAGCTGGGTAAATTTGTTGATTCTGTGGTGGTATAGGCAGTCCATACATATTTGCGGTATTTTGTGTTGTTGATGGTGATTGATTAGGATCTGTTACATGTTGATTGTTAGCTGTCTGTTGGTTTGGTATTTGATTAACATTACTTTGAGAAACTGGAGCTACATTCTGTTGCATCATATTACTCGGCATTTGAGTGTTTTGGGGAATTGCATTGTCTCCAATTCCTGTCTGCTGCATCGCAGGGTTGAACATGTTGTTACCTCCTTTACTCATTATTTTATGCATCGTATCCATAGCTGACTGCAAGTGATTATCAGGGTTCATTTGTATAGCTATTGCCATTGGGTCAAACCCTAAGTCACCTCCTTGCTTTACGCCTGGAAACATCTGGTTAAACTTAGCGATTCCTTGTGAATGTTGCCCATGGGGGTTAACATTTTGTGTAGTCGCCATTTGCTGAGCAGCTGGATTCGGCATATTTTGTTGTGGCCATGAACTCATATTATTTTGCATATTCCCAGGAGTATTAGACGGATTCGACATATTTTGTTGTGGCCATGGATTCATATTATTATTTGGCACATTCCCTGGGGTATTAGAAGCATTGGGAATATTCTGTTGTGACCATGGACTCATATTATTTGGCATATTCCCTGGATTACTTGTAGTAGGCTGTGCCATGAATTGATTCTGCACTTGTCCTGTAAGTTGATTTGGCATCTGTCCTGTTGCATCTCCATAGCTTCCGTAAGCTGCATTCATTTGTCCTTGTTGGGTACGTGGCATGAATGGTGTTAGGCCAACTTTGCCATGCGGTGACTGTGGAGCGTCAATAACCATTGGGCCCGTTAAACCTCGAGTTGGATCGAGAGGCTGACCTTGGCCTTGCATAGGCATACTCTGAGATCTGGACTGATCACCTCGCATCATATTGACAATTTGTGGGCCGAAACCAAACATATTCCCAGACATTGGCTGCTGAGGAGGATTCGTCCCTTCCACTGGCATAGAATACATATTCTGATTTGGTGATATAGGAGTGTTATAGCACCCGTGGCCCTGACAACATGATCGTCTGCAACCTCCGCAAGTCGGGAGCGGGCTTCCCATGCACGGAGCTGCCTGTTGATTGTTTCCAAATAACTTCCCCAAACAGCCGCTGCAATACGAACATCAAATTACAGTTATATGTGGCATCTGCATAAGATCGTAAATAGTTTCTTCCTTATCTTATTTCGTTATTCTGATTTTACTGAACTATTTAGGGAAGAATTAAATAAAAAATCAGATTTAATAAGCACATACGTTATATTACATTTTTATATTGTTTGTGTATTCGTCTTTGTGTGTCCATGGCACCCGCGACACAGAAGAAAATCCTAGTGCGGGGCTATGGGTGTAAAAAGCCTGTTTTTTAAGTAAGGAAATTACACAACGTATCATATTCCTTACGCATTGATTAGAGATAAGCTTTGTTCTAAGCCAGTGCTATTATAAGAAGTGTCTTACCAATCAGCACTCTGAAGTTGTTTCATCACACTGCCTAGTTCCCCTAATATCTTCTGCCTGTCGAGAGCCATCACGTCGTTCAATTCTACGTTTACAATTTATTTACCTTGCCTAAAATATATTAATTTAGAATTCCTGCTTCCTAGCCATTACAAAATTTATTTAACATATGCCAAATTGTCTTTTGTTTTGATAGAGAATTTAAAGGATTTTTGAAATTCGCGCGTATGTTAAAATGTAGTAGATAGACTTCGATATTATGTTTATTTTAATAGAAACTTTATTATTACATTCCTTATTTATTTATTTTTAATTATATAAATTGCTATTTTTTGTTTTAAAATAGAGCTAAAATAACTAATAAAATATCGTAATATAGTATCGTAAATTTTAAAATGATTCAGTACGTGAATCCGAATATAATACGTCAAAGTGATAGGGTTCAAATTCCATTGACTTGCGGAAAGTGAACGTCATTATTAGTGAAACCATTACAACGAAAATACGTCTATTTAAAATTAATAAAACAAAGACGTTGGTATTTATGAGCTGATAATATCGTTGTTATCGCTGGATAATTATTATCTGAAGAAAATAATCGAAATACAGGATATATCGAACGCAGTAGTCGCATTGAGATATCTGTGTTAGTGAGTACAGGTCAACAAGTTAATTATCGTAACGCTGTTAGCTCAAAGTATTTTGCACAAAATGGGTAAGAAAGTGTTCGTTGTCGGTGTGGGGATGACCAAGTTCATTAAGCCCAACTCTGGGCGCGACTACCCCGATCTTGGTAAGGAGGCGGTGGAGGGCGCGCTGCAGGATGCTCGCATCCCGTACGCGGCGGTGCAGCAGGCGGTGTGCGGCTACGTGTTCGGGGACTCCACGTGCGGCCAGCGCGTGCTGTACCAGGTCGGCATGACCGGCATCCCCGTCTACAACGTCAACAACAACTGCTCCACCGGTTCCACCGCACTCTTCCTCGCTAAACAACTTGTGGAGGGCGGTATAGCTGATGTTGTGCTCGCGGTCGGCTTCGAAAAGATGGCGCCGGGCGCTCTGAGCGATGGCATGTTCACCGACCGAACCAATCCCATGGACAAACATAGGAACAAAATGGCTGAGTTGGCGGGTTTAACCAAAGCACCTACGACGGCGCAGTACTTTGGTAACGCAGGCCTCGAGCACATGAAGAAGTACGGCACGACAGAGGTGCACGTCGCCAAAATCGCAGCTAAGAATCATCGCCATGCCCTAAAAAATCCGCGCGCTCAAAGTAAGAGGGAGTATACCGTAGAGGAAATTTTAAATTCTAGAAGGATCCATGGTCCCCTAACAAAACTTGCTTGTTGTCCAACCAGCAATGGGTCAGGTGCGGCGGTTTTGATGTCAGAAGATGCTGTAATCCGACACGGTCTTCAGGATAAGGCTGTTGAGATCATTGGCATGGAGATGGCCACTGACACTCCCGGCATTTTTACTGATAATAGCTTAATGAAGATTGTCGGGTATGACATGACTATTGCAGCTGCTAATCAACTTTACAAAAAGACTGGGGTATCACCAAAGCAGGTTGACGTAGTTGAACTGCATGATTGCTTTGCTACTAATGAGATGATTTTGTATGAGACTTTGCAGCTTTGTGGGGAGGGCGAAGCGGGGAAATTTATAGATGCAGGCAACAATACATATGGTGGCCAGGTTGTAGTCAACCCGAGTGGAGGCCTCATAGGGAAGGGACACCCTCTTGGGGCCACCGGGCTGGCGCAGTGTGCCGAGCTGGTGTGGCAGCTCCGAGGCGAGGCTGGAGACAGACAGGTTTGAACAAATATGTCACAAGAATGTCTTGTCTGCCTTAAGTATTGCTTCAGGTTATATGGTAAATCCGACTTGACTAGGAATGTACGATGTCTTTGTCAATTGTCCGTCCATATGTATTCTTTAACTCATTGTGTTTTTGTATGTATTTAAAGCATTATTTATTATGCCTGGTGTGATGTTATAAGTACATGTTATATAATCTGCAATGATATGCCTTGAGAATCCTCTTTGTTCTAATATAATACAAAGTTCAAAGATAAGAACCTATCTGCTAAAAATATACATTTCACTAAAAACTGGTGGGAACATATTTTGAATGGTAGGTATTAGATATTAACAAAATTCTCCAATTAGGAATCATGAAAACATAGTAATTTATAAAAATAATATCCTATATTCTACTTTTCAAATTTTAGTACCTAACTAAAATAACAAAATATTATAAATAGTAATATCATCATGGAATGCTGAAAGAAGTATAATTACTCTGACTTTATTCATATACTTTTGTAATATATAAACACTTAAATGAAGTATAAAGCATGGTTTAAGAGTGATAGACGTGTTTCTATTAGCATTTGCATAGTCATTACTCATAATAAAGTATTTCTATATTCATGAAAAGATTATAAATATCAAAATAAAATATGAAGATGTATAATTTATATTTAAATAATTTATTTTAAAAATTGGCAGTATAAATGTACAAGTATCATATAATGATAGCAGTGTTTCTCAAAGTGGGTGATAACATGTCCTTTTGAGAGCTGGTGGTCATTAGGGGATCGATGGGAGGCTCTGTGACAAGGTAAAGGCATTAAAATGATTTAATCGGACTGAAAAATAGGAGAATATTTTTTTATACCCAGAAAAGAATTATTGTTATTTTTTTTTTGAAAAATCGTAGCATTAGGAAACAGTGGAATCTAAGAGTGTACCATATACAAAAATATTTTGAGAATTATGGTATGTGACCAAGTAATAGCACTTTGAACAAATTTTATTTGTAAGACGGGTAATAGATGATATACTAATATGAACGTATAACAATGATATACTTCTATGAATATTTAATAGTGTCATAGGTTGCTTGAACCAAGGTTACTTGAAGTTTTACATTAAATTGCTTAGGCGGATATAATTCGGTATAGAAATTCACTTTATTTGTTTATGCAGGTAACACACACAGTAAATTTGTTTTAGGGATTACATTACATATACTGCCAGGTGGTAGAACCAGTGTAGTTTGACCGCGGAGGTACCAACACCACATCTAATTATAGCGTGAAGCATTGCATGCGTTTCGTTGGAAGTGTGTGGTTGTCGGCTCACTTATATATGAGGCGACCATCTTAATCCTCAGGACTAGCTACATATCTGTGATCGACTTCAGGTAGAACCCCTGTTCTTACAGTTGCTTACAGATGTCCATGGGTGGCAGTAACAACTTACCATCAGGTGAACTGCCATTTAAATCAGTTGGGACTTCATGCTCTTTTGTACTTATTTAATAAGATGCAAGAATATTTAAACGGATATGGTACAAAGAATATTTTGTACGGAAACATGTATCATGATCATTAACAATTCAGATTTTTTGTTGAAAACTCCAAAAAATCTTTGTTTCAAGTTATCATTCATACGTTATTTAACATGGAACTTAGACATTCTTAAAGTAATTTATTTTTATTACATTATGTGATATTTGAAAAGGATTTTGTTAATTTAATAATGTTCGGCTCTACAATAATTCGTTTGGTATGTAGTATATTTACTACTTAGTATATTATTTACTTTATATTTAAATTATTTTATAATAGTCTATTTTGTGATATTCTTCCGTCAACCCGTTATTGTGCCACTGCTGGCACGGGTCTTTTCTCAGATTGAGAGAGTTTCAGGCCACATTTTGTGATATATTATTATATAATGAACAATAGTTATAGATAATAAATACGTAAAATGTAAACCATAATAATAGTGCATCAAATTTGTAATATTGCTTTTTATTTGAAATTGATGATGCTAGGGCAACAAATTTACTTTTGTTTTGTTGTTAATTTTGTGTTCAACCAGTTTAATTTTCTTTCTTCGGGCATAAAATGTGTGGGGCACCTAGCTACATAGCTTGCCAATAAATAATCAAAATTATGGATATTGAACTCGTGCAAAATAAGTGTTTTGATAATACATTATAAGTTAAGACAATAAATTTTATCATTTACGTAATACGCCTAACATTATTCTATCTTATCGTAATTCTCAATTCGAAATCTATTTGTTATCATGATTTTATCAATTTATCGTTTTATTTTTGGTGTTACTATTTACCTTTGCCTTATTAGCTAAAAAAAATGCTTCAGTATATTTTTCCCCTAAAATTTTGTTAGGTAAATCATCTTATCCTTAAATCATTCGATTTAACTTTAGTCGATGTGATCAATTTTTCATAATTTACGGTGACGGTTTGACAAAGCAAGATAAATGTCTATCATTATATTTATATATTCAATTAATCCGCTTAGTAATAAATTATTCATCGAATTAATCATGTATTTATTGATAGTAGGTAAATTGTAGGCAAACTTATAGCTTTTCGAAATACCTTTGATATTCTGAGCAATATACTAGGTCTCTAGGTATGTTATTTTAGTAGGTAGATAAATGAACATACTTGTAATAATGAAGATTGTTAAGATACTGCTTATATATCATTACATTTATTATATAATTTGAACAATAAGTTATGAGTTGGTTATGTTAAAAAAACTCATTTACAATACTCGCGTTTATTCATAAATATATTGTTGGGCAAAGTTTCCTATAGTTCGTACTGTGGACGTGTATTATTTTTTATTCTATGTATTAGTACAACCTTCGTGTCCATTATGTAATTTTTATGTGTTCTTTGTCATAATTCTTGCGTCTATATGTATTTCATATTTGTATATATTTGTAAGATTGTTTTTTTTTTAATCGGTTGAAACAGCAAATGAATATGCAGTCCACCTGATGGTAAGAGATTACTGCCGTCCATGGACATGTGAGGCTGTCATATGTGAAGTTATCAGGTAGAACAGGGGTTTTATCTGAAGTCGGTCACAGTTGCGTAGCTACTCCCGAGGATTAAGATAGTCGCCAGATATATAAGGAAGCCAGCAACCACACTCTTCTACTGAAGCACAAAAACTGCTTTCCGCTAGAAATTGGTGTGGCGGCGGTATCTGCCCGGTCAAATTACACTGGCTCTAATAAAAATCTACTAAAAAGCAATGAATCTTTATCGCATTTATAATTACAGGTGCCACGTGCCCGCATCGGTCTTCAACACAACCTGGGTCTAGGAGGAGCAGCCGTAGTCGCCATGTATCGCAAAGGTTTCGCCAACGCCACTCCCAACAATGTGGCCGCTATCGCCGAGAACCCAGACGACTTCAAGGTATACAAGTACATGAAGATTCTCGAAGAAGCGATGGAGAAAGACGAGGATAAGCTGATCGAGAAGGTCCGCGGGATTTACGGTTTCCGTGTGAGGAACGGTCCCGGCGGCGCGGAGGGCTACTGGGTGATCAACGCGCGCGAGGGCAAGGGCCGCGTGACGTACCGCGGCAGCGACAAGCCCGACGTCACCTTCACCATCGACGACGCCGACGTGGCCGACCTCATCTCCGGCAAGCTCAACCCGCAGAAGGCCTTCTTCCAGGGCAAGATCAAGATCCAGGGCAACATGGGTCTCGCCATGAAGCTCACCGACCTGCAGCGCTCCGCCGCCGGACGGATCGAGGCCATCCGCTCCAAACTGTAAATATCTAAATCAAACCGGTTCTGGCCGGTTTTTTCGGTTACGGGCTGTGGGACTATGGTTCATTGGGCATTTTCACAAAACGCGTCACAGATTCTAGAATTAAGTCGGTGTAGATAAAAATGTAGATACATAAGTGTAAGAGGCAATAGACACACTAAGATGAAAAAGTATATTGTTGAGATATTGTTGAATGTTTTAATGTATTTATATGTACATTCCCATTTTTTAAAACCAGATGGCATTATGAATTTATTATTTTGTTAATAAAATAAAATTTATTCTAAAATTCATCTTTCATTTCTATATCAAGTAATGTAAGTAATATTACTTTTATTTCGAAAATATATCTTCCTTGATTACATGGCACGTAAATAAAATAATGACAAATAAACATTTAATGTTTCATGGTATTTCAAAGTATACAGTCGGTATGAAATGCTTATTAATTAAAAATAATTATGATTGCAAGACTCGTAATAATTTTTACACATCTTAACGATATTGTGAGTAGAGTTACGAATTATATAAGTAGAGAGTTTTTGTCGAGATTTCTTTAATACGGCACGTTACGTAAACAGAGATGACGTACAAAACCAGTCTTAATTATATCAATTTGCTATCAATACTTAGGTACTCTTTCAAGCACTGGTTTTTAATGGAGATATTCTAGACCTAAAAGGCGGTAGAACTCTAGTTCAACTCCGGAGGCACCACCGCCACACCTATTCTTGCCTAATAACAGCAGTGTAGCGCTGTGTTCTGAAGGGTGTGGTAAGGGAGACATACTTATCTGACGCATTTCAACTTAGTCCTCAGAGGTAGCAACGCATCTGTGGCTAACCTCATGTAAGACTATTGTTGCCTGGGGTACATTACTGATTTCCATGGGCGTAGTGGCCAAATACCATCAGGTAAAAAGCATGCTCGTTTGTAACTTCCATATTATAATAAATAAGAGGGTTAAGTTTAAAAATTTACTTTTATTTTACGGTATACTGTGCAAGCGCCAAATATGCTTAAAATCTCAATGTTAAGGCAGCCCCGAACGGCAGTGACCATACTGCCGTTCGGACGGCAGTGACCATACTGCCGTTCGGGGCTGCCATCCAGAACAGAAAGCGTACTTGAAGTCGGTCACTGACGTTTTTAAACCAGAATACTGCAACTTACGACATTGATTTAAAAGAGAGGATGAAACGGTGACGTAGTCATATTAGTGATTTTGATGGTTCCACCAAAACCACTAATATCTAAACCACATGCCACACACCATCCAATATACACATCAATCGACCATAGCTTGATTGCGGATATGAGTCGGACGACAATATTTAAGGATTCTTTTAAATCGAGAATTAATTTCAAATATAGTCTACCTTTACCTCGTAGACATTCTGAAGATATTTTCTTTTATAATTTTAATGTACGAGAACGATTTAGATAATGCACATCTTACTGTAAAATTTCAAACTACATATCTTTAGCTTCACAGATATGAGCTGGTAGATGTTCGAATATAGTGAGAAAAAAACAGTAAATAAAATTTCGAGCTTTGTTTATTAATTAATTTAAAATTTTAGGTTTTACCAGTGTTTGGTAAATGTTGGTTTTGAGAATTAAACAATTATGATATGAATACGTAATTCGCCATCATTTATTACAATGTAATCAACAGTTCAGGCCTTACATTGTTTAAATAGAATGTATAAACATTACCTTGGTTGTTGTATGAAGATGACCATGAATCACATAGGTTAAGTCTGAATTTATATTAATTGGAATCAGGAAGCGAATTCAATTTGACGTAAACAATTGTATATGAATTCATAGCAAATAACCCAACTAATTATTATTGTTGGAACATAAAAGACAAATTAAAACTAAGCGACCAAGGCGTGATGCGCTCTCTATAAGCAGTATAAGCCGGTAGGTACTCTATTTCATGTAAATTTAAAAGTTAAAATGTAAATTAGCGAGCAGAGATAATGGTGATAAGATTTTATTGATCTATTCAATACATTATGTACATTAAAAGTTGTTGATTGATTATTTTTCAAAATTTACTTTGATCTATGAACTAAAATGTAAGATATTTCAAGTAAATGGTGAAACAGTTTAAAATAAACGATAGTCTTAATTATTTCGGACTTGTAACGTTAAGAGTTGGTAAATTTTAGCCATTACTAGTTAATTTAAGTAACTGTAATTCGGGTTTCTACTGTAATATAACCACAAACTAATATCAATTAGGAATAAAATAACCAGAATACTTACTCAAATGAGTTCCCATTAGTAAAAACATGAACTGGTAGAAATACAAACTGGCTTTCACTTCCATGACTTCAACAGAAGTGCATTCGAGACGTGTCCGGAACCATGTGTTGAAGCAGCAACACGAAAGGTTTTACTCGCAAACGAACGGTATTATGCAAAAGTCATTAAATATTTTGAATAACGCACACAAAGCCTATGTTTAGGTTACCGCATATTATAAACAATAAAACTAAAAACTGTTTTAGGCTTGTCTTCAATAGACATACCATATTTTGTCCTAAAAATATTTGATGTAGGTACATTAAATATTTTATCAGTTTAAATTTTCAATGTACGGCTCTTGGATATTTTTAATGATTTTGTTATAAGTAATAATATGCGAACGAGCATGCGGTCCACCTGATGATAAGTGGTTACTGCCACCCATAGACATCTGTAAGCAACTTCAAATAGAACGGAGTTGGAAAAGATAGAGGTTCTATCTGAAGTCGGTAATACAAGTAGATGCATTGCTTAGTCGTCAGGGGAAATACATCTGTGGTCACCCTCGACAGAGTTTTTAATACTATCGGGTATTGTTTACAGTTGTCAATAGGTGGCAGTAATGCTTATTATCAGGTGGACTTCATGCTCATTTGCTACTTCTATATTATTGTTAAATATGTACAGTCACGAGCATAAATATATGACTGTGGGCGCGTCACCAAATATATCTTTCTCAAGAACGTGTTCAATAATATCTGAATGCATGAGGGCAGCAAAAATATCTGATAGTAACAGGCATTCAAGTAACAAATGAATGTGATGAAAATGTACATCAAATAATTGTGATTACCTGTTGAATCAAAAATATGTGACGATATTAATTTCAGATAAATTTCCATTTCCAGTTAATGTCAGATATTTTTGCTGCTTTCTTGCAGACAGATATACACTCGTTCTTGTGACAAATAATAAATAAAATATTTTTGCTGTCGTACCTAAGTCATATACTTATACTCGTGACAAACAATATTAAAAAATATATGTACAAAATTTACCAATCTTAAGTCAGTAAAGACGGTAAAGAAAAAATATAGTTACATAAAAAATTAAAAATAATATTTGCATCTTACATAAAACGCTCATCTGAAATAACTGGAATACACGATTGTTCTCATGAAATAAGTTATTGTTGGTATAGTGTCAGTACATTTTATATGTACCTATCTAAAAGTTACATCTACTTATGTTTTTTTTATATTATTGGTATATTATAAAGCGCAAGAGTTCACTTTTTGTTTAAGTTAAGTTTAAGTGTTTGTTTAAACTCGTTAATTTCTCGATATACTAAACCAAATTACAATAAATCTTCTTAAATAAAATATATCATTAATCGAGAGTCACTTTAATATATTAAAATCAGATTGCTAGATATCTCCCTACTACCTGGATCCCTAGGTAAAAAATTCTATAAAATCATTGTTATATTGTAATTAATGTTACCTAAGAAAAAACTATCTAATGTGTTACGTTAATTTTAGTTTCTGTTTTGTATAATGGATAACTAAATGAACCTATAATGTTGTTAAAACAATCCCTTAAAATGTATTAAACATCTAAAAATATGTTTGTAATGTTATAAAAAGGCTACGCTATGATGTTATCACGCTCAGGGTTATGTTTTTGTACACGATTTTAATTCACAATAATAATATTTAATATTTAATTATACCTATTTAATAAGCTGCTAAATAAGCAATTAATTTAATACAGGTAATAAAGTATGCATAAACAGAAAACATTGTAATAAGAAAGAAGAAAAACATATGATATTCTGCCTCAATTATAAGTAGTCGATATTTTATGTTAAAAAAAAACTTGAGTTTTTCATTCGTACCAAATAAGTGAATATTGGTATTTACAATCTAAGATCTGGAAATACGAGTCACAATTTTCCTAATGCATGGGTGATGTGACCATCATTTAAGGTTCGAAATGGGACATCAGTTCGTTTCGTCACTTAGCAATTTTTTATTTATTATGTATTTCGGTATAGAGTGTAGATGGTCGCACATAGCAAGAAACACTTGTTATTTGTATAGCTCAATGTAAACTTAGCATCTATCGTCTGTGCGATCATTGCGTCAACAGAAATCCGCGATGAAATAATAAAAAAAACACATTTATATTTTTAAAAATGTTATAACAGATTAAAAATACTATGAAAATATTCGCGTTCGGTTCGACCGACGAAATTTTTTCGTCACGGGGTTTGTCTTCCGGGACACCGGGGCAAGTAGCCAAAAAACGGGACGTTCAAAACTCCAGTTCAAAACCGCACGTCTGGTCACGTTATGCATGGGGCGAGGGAGGCCGTAACTGCTAATGACGATGTTATCTAACATGGTGTAAAAACAAGCTTAGGAACGTAAATACTTATAACACGTACTAACCATCGTTTATATTAGTAACTAGAGGTGCCTCGCGGTTTCACCTGCTACTACATAAGAAAAAGAAACAAACAAATAAACATAGCGTGTTGTTATATGTACCTATAGCCTACAAAAATCCAAATTTACAAGTCACTAACTTGAATGGTGTAGAATTTTCATATAAAAGTTTTTCACCCTTTTCACCCCCTTCGGAAAGGAATATCCAAAAATCCCCTCTTAGAGCACTAAGAGAGGATTTTTGGATACACTCCCTGAGGTATCCTTATAGAAATTTCAACATTCTACGTTCAGTAGTTTCGGCTGTGCGTTTTCTGTCAGTCACTCAGTAACGGAAGAGTTTTATAATTATATATATAGATTTTATTAACCTTCACGGTTTTTATTACCTCACCTTACGTTCGTCAGGGCCAGTATACAAAAGTTATAAAGTTCAATTAATTAGCTCTTTGAGTTGTGATAGAGAAACAAACTGTCTGATCCATTCTAAGGGGCTCAACTCCTAACTCTTAAATGTAAAATTAGTTGCTTAAGTCCGTACGTGATCTGACGAGAATGACATAAATAAGAACCTAAGCCCTGTCAAATGTAAAAATTCATAAAATGCACTGTTATATGTCTGCAGAGTTGTATGCAGAGTTTATAAATAAGTCTACCTGCTTGGAAAGTAAGGAGGACTTCAAGCCAAAATAAAAGGAAATCCAGATAAACTTTGAATTCTGTCTCTGCAATTTAACGCGCAAAAAAGGACGCCAAATCTAATTTTATATCTTGAAATAATAGAATGTTTGGTTCACACAAAATACTTACGACTTCACATTTTCAATTCCAGATCATAAAGTATTTTCACGTTCTTTATTTTCTTACACCCTATAAAACATTTTTTTTTATCTGATTGCCAACGAGCATGCTGTCCACCTGATGGTAATTGGCTACTGCCGCCCATGGACATCTGTAAGCAACTTCATATGGAAGTTTCATGGTTCTATCTGAAATCGATCACAAATGCGTTGCTACTTCTGAGGACTATGATGTTCGCCTCATATGAGCCGGCAACCATACCCTTCCACCTCACGCAAGGACTACTTCACGCTAGAAATAGATGTGGCGATGGTTCCTCCCCGGTCGAGCAACAATGGTTCTACCACCCTGAAAATTATTCTAAATAGTACAATACTTTATAGTAAAGTGCATATGGATGGTATATAGCTGTGATCAACTAGGTACAGATAGGCGAAAACCTTTAGTAGAAGAAGCCTTTAGTTTAAAGCCAACGTTAGTTCTGTACTTTGTACGCTTAATAAGAACTAACCTTTCACCCACGAGTTGTTTAAACA
>DWLI01001075.1:0-17055 GCA_018249915.1 Cecropterus dorantes dorantes | reverse complement strand
AATCTTAGTTTATATTTTAAGAAAAATAACAAATATTGAAAAAATCCTACTTTATTTACATGTAAGCTTTATTATTGTTATTTAAAAAATATTTTTTATTTTATAGGTATATATTGCAATAGAGCGGCAATACACTTAAAGGTATGTGGTACTTTTTTTCTTATGTATAATATTTACGAGTATAGGTACACCAGAATTTCGCATCGTCACTGCATCTAATCATATTTCAAAGTAATAATGGTTAGTTAATATTGCAAAAAAAATGTGTAGAAAATAATTTTCAATGAAAGACACTTAAATTATAAACGGTATGAAAATCCATTTTAATTATATCTAAAGATCTTTTATGCATTCTAGTTAATGGAAGTAGTAAACGAGAAAGCCTGTTCACGAGACATTAAGTGGTCGTACTACCTACGGACACTTGTAATCAATTACAAATACAAACCAGGGATACGAATCGCCTTTGTGTTGCCCTAATTAGCTGCGGCTTAAATGTAGGTATGTAACTAAGAACAATAAAATTCTGTGTCGTAAAAGGACTTTTGTTTATCTACTTTTGCCGTTTTTACGTAGAGGGTCACGGCGACGCAAGGATTAGATATCTCGTTAGGTAGATATTTAAAAGTGGTAATAAACTTTTTGGTTTTAGTTTGAAAACTCTATCTACCTATGCCTTATGTGTTAGGGCGTAGTAAAATGAAAACAAGAAGCGTTCTAACCTAGTCCTCAGGCGTAAGAAAGCAAACGTGATATATCTAGTTATAACAGTGCTCTTATTCCACCTGGCATTGAGTATGATTATCCATCGGGATAATTATCACTAAGCAGCAGGTGGACTTTTGATACTTCTATTACAATATAAGATTTTAAGCTAATATTATCGCTGAATTGATATATTTTAATATGTTACGGGTACTCGCAATGTGCAATATTTTGATTACTTTAAAAAATCTAATATTAAAATGCTTCTTTTACAAAATTGAAAACCATGATACTAGATCCTTTTTTGCTATAAGTAATGAAGAAACCGTTAAAAGTAACTTTTATATAGAACTAAATATACTTTAAATCTAAGACATGAAATAATTTTCCTGCCAAAATACGGTTATTCGTCAAACAATAGAAGAATTTCGACTACATGTACCGAGACTAACAACACTGGCTCCAACAAGGGTTCTGTATCACAACTACTTCGCATACACAGGAAGCCTTTTTATAGGTCATTAACCTGTGCGCTGCATACAAGTGTGAGGGCTAGATGTGACTGCGTTTTACTAGAGACATTATAGTAAAAGTTTTACGCCAATATGTCAAAATATTGCAACTCCTAAATCTTCCATCCACCGTAGTACTAAAGATTTGGTTGCAATGCATTATTACGTTACACTGCTGGGCCTCACATTTTTGTAATAATGGAGAGATAATTGATATATATTCCGCTATTTGCGAATACGGGTTTGTATATGAATAGGCAGCAAAATCTCGTCGTCAACTACTCTACTTTACTCTAAGGGCCTCCCCTTAGAAGCATGGTGGACCCATGCTTGTCCATTGCATATAGATTTCACCTATATCAGATTTCACCTATATCGGACTTTTTTTTTTTGTTTAAAAACTAGTTATTCAGATATGATGTTTTCACTAATCATTTGAACTTATAATAATTATTAATATTCTATTTTTTCTTATAAGTTGAATAATCAGGGGCCCACGTCTTAAATTAGAACCTTGAACCTCCGATTGATATGCCCGAATAAGTTTTAAATCATTAAGCTACCATTACCCAACCAACAATATGTAATTAATTAACCTCACCTTTATATTACTCTTACATTAACAGGTATGAAAAATCTCGGTACCTCACATTATGGGATCTACACCAAAGTAATTCATCCAGTTAATCCGGGTTAAGGGCCCTTCAAACGAGTTTGATGCCCACTGTCTCCACGATCGCTATATCCTGCTATATCGTACAACCCATCTGCTAACAACATTTGCAATATTAATTATGCCAGTTCGCCCGGCGTCATGCCACTAGAGTAAATAAACGTACAGTAGTTGCCTTTGAGCAAAATTTAAATGCCTACTCTCGCTGTGTAAAGTGGAAATTCCTGTTCATTAAGTTTGCTTTATATAATATATATTGAACGTATAATATGTTTATCGTTATTATTGCTCCATAAAAAAACAAACAATACTTATGTCAAAAATATCGAATAACACAGATTAATTATAATTCCAAATCATATATATTTTTTACGACTACCTAATATTTAAGAATAACAGATAATTGCTGATTTTTATTAAACATATAGATATACATACATACATAGAATTGACATGTTATAAAAATCATAAATTCATGGTTTTACAACATGAATGCCGACATAAGCCTGTTGCATCAATCTTCAATCGCTAAATCTTTTATTACTTTTTATAGATATTCAGTAATATACCATCCAGAGATAATTACATCTTCAGAAAAAAGTGTTTATTATTCTATCTTTGAAGACACTAGTAGAGTAATAGTAATCAGTACAGTTATATGCAGTACAGTACAATTATGTATATGCATTACTAAATACATTGGCGCGGGTGTACCAATTTTGACCTCTGTGAATATTTGCTCACGAAGTCATGTCCGGGTTAATAACAGACAATTCGGTATGGCAACGGATTAAACAATATACGGTAACATTCGAATGGGGACAGTTCTCACCGCTGGCGGGTAGTAAAAATTATATTCCACTTCCTTTACGAGCTTCAAAACTTTATTCATTTTTATTTCTTGCATTAAAATATGAATGGAAACTCTAAAGGGTAGAGATCGTTATTTGTTCTAATATCATAACATAACGTTTTTGTGTGTATGTCAGTTTCAAAGAAATGGAATCAAAATATTTATTATTTTTATGCTTTAAACCTATAATAGATACGAGTATGTGTATTGAACATAGTTCTTAAAGTGGAGTATGCCGGCTTAGTGAAGGGTAGGCGGCGCTATAAGTTTGAGTAACCCAAATTTTGTCCACCACATTAACAAAGTCGAAATAGTGAAATTTCATTGGCCTTTTAGGAATTTAGACATTAGGTGTCCAATTTTTTTGAAGCGCCTCCTAGAAGGCCGGGATTTAAACGAAGCTTCGGAGTAACTAAGATATAAGTATAACTAAGATCTACTAAGCTATAACTGCCACAATTTGATAATTGAATTATGTTCAGTAACTTCTTGGAAATTCACACGCAATATCATTAAACTTTGTATCAATTAGTCATTATTAATGTATGATAAGTAATTGAGTACACAAACATTAATAGGGAGCATAAAATCATTGGGGTTGAGTATAGGTCTGTAAAAATTGGACAGAGTTGTAACTGAAGCAAGCAGTAAATGATGTCTACTTTGTGAGGACACATTAATCAATGGAGGATGATTAATGAAAGGGAGCGTACGATCCCGATAGCTTGATGGATTAGCCCCCATATGGTGCTGCATAATTTTCTAAGTGCCGCCACCTGTGTCCTGTTCAAAGCTCGTTGAAAACATTCAGATACGCCAAATAAATGAACACGTCTTTTAATTTCATTAAGTCCAGAGGCTCTATCCTGTTCATTTATTTACCGTGTCCCGGTCGGACTCACACAGGTTAACACATATCCTGTGTTCATTGAGAATAAAGTCCATTTTTGAATACTTTTCAGAATATTTAAATATGATAATAATAAAATAAAATGATTATAATTGTACGTTTTTTTAGAATTTCTCTTTTTAAAAAATGTTGTACGTAGTCTACCTTTCATTGTTTTTTTGAAAATTCCTCAAGTTATTTTACCTTTTTATTTATTTAAGAAACGTAATTTTTGCTTCTTAAATGTATTCATAATTTGACTTAACAGAACGACTAACTAATTTTATTAATGTAATTGGACAACATTTTAAGGACTAGTTTTAACATGATTCATTTTGATGTTATTTTTTGGTCTCAATTTAGATAGATGTTATTGATATTCTTCGGTTATAAACTTTTCTACTTTATTCGCTATAAAAAATAAACTTGACCGGATTACTATTGCCTTTGTATTATCGACAAAGAAAAATCATAACTATCGCTATTATTTTCCTTTTAAGAACTTTCTTTACATATCTGTTAACAAGAAACATGTAGGAGCTTGTTACCTAACGAAGTATTCGATTGCCTCCAGCGGTTACGGTGGAGATTGGCAGCCCCCAAATCCGACCAAATCCTACCTAGCGAGACCTTTTGCCGTGAAAAAATGAGCAGAATCGTATCAAAACACTGCCATTATAGCCATACAAACGTAGGTAAGACACGTTAGGTTTTTGCCGTGAATTCCACCCACATACGACGTTGAAGCTTTGATTACGTATGTTTAGTTCATGTAAAGACTGAATAGCCGGAGTGAATATTTCCTTTTGAAACACGAAGTATACTTAGTACTTAAAGGTTTTTAGACGTTTATTTAACTCCTAATTATGCCTTATAATAGTAGTGTAGTAGTAATAATATCGGTCTTAATTTCACTTTCCATGTCCTTCTGTCTTAGTTCTCAGCAGTAGTAACAAACAAGTGATCAAGTGTGATTAAGTTCACGTTAGAATTATGTTGGATAAAAATAGAACAAAGTCTGCTAAACATCAAATTGGTGGTACATTTTTTGCACTTTGCTGCCTATATTTGTTTATAAGTAAGACTAAATCACAGCTTGCTTCATCCTATAACTTTGAGAGACATACTCATCAGAATTGATTAAAATATTTCCAAAACTGGCGAATTTACAAGTAGACAATAAATATACATGTTTAGGTAACAAGCAAATAAAAATATTTTGAAAATCACGTATAAAATGACTTACAGAATTAATTCACTTATGTTAATTAGTAGTTGTTATTTCTGTTACGATAATGTTTTAAAAGTTAACTTACACTTTTGTTATAACTAAGGTGTTATTAATTCCGATTTACAACTGTTTACTATAGCTATATAGACACGAAGCACAAAAGGTTTTACCGGCTTATATGGGAAGAGGCAGCCCTGTTGTCTCCTTTTTTCGGGGAGAAAGAATATGTTACTGATCACTGCAAGGGTTTTGCTTCATCCCAATATTTCGATATTATACTTAGATACCTGTAAGGCGACCCTTTTCATTGGTGTAACATGAATATACTATTCATGTATAACTAGTATAATAGTAGATTAGGTCTCTGGTTGGCTTGTTATTTATTTGTTTATAAATTGGCATAAGGTATAAGTTGGTGTATAATTTAAAGACATGAATAAATAAATAATTATTAAACGCTAGAGTTCATATTTATACGCCTTTTACTTTAAGGTTTCTTGTTACTGCTGTGGAAAAGTTATTATTAAGTCTGGAAAAGTGGGAATGTTTATATATTTACAACTTTAAATTATTAAACTAAATGAATTACACAAAAGCTCAAGTCGATATTGAATTCAAATTAATGAAGTACTCATTCAAGAGGCACGTCTTTAACTCGTCTGTTATACGCAGTAGGTTAATAATCATGCGTGCTCATTTTCTCATTGGTGCTTCGCTGCTTCTACATAAAAATACCCGAAGAGAAACAAGAAAAAATATAAGTAACCGCAAATTCAATGTGCCCACAACGCGCAATGTTTTCCAATATCTGATTAAGCTTACTTAATATTTTCAGAGTAAATGATTTTAAACATTCGGACAAAACTAGCACATAAGCTTTGAATTCACCTTTTAAATTACAAACAAACACATTATTCATGGATATTAATATTGACAGATAGATTACGCGTATCAAATATGGATTAAATATTAAGTTTGTGCGAATAAAGTTCGATACTATCGTTCGCGTATCAAAGTGTTTAATTAATTTCGTGATGGTTCGGTTTCACTAACAACCACCCCGCATTCAAAGGATTATTTCAATCGCGGATTATTCCTTTATGATTATATTTCATGACAGGAAATGATGATGCCGCTATTAATGTAACATCATTATCCATTGTTATTGTTAAGTATTTTAAGCACAAAACAGTCTATAAAAGCGTAATTTCGGTATAATTTCCTTCTCAGTTCATAGATATTTGTTTAAGAACGTTTATTTTCGTTTGCGGGCTTTGAGTTTATTTTATATTATTCCACAGAAAAGTTGTTAGATGTTTATATTCAATAAAAATACAATTAAATGGTTGAGTTACAACAACATATATTTCGTAGAAATCTGATCTGTATCTAAAATTTTTATTGTGGACGTGTGTAGGTGTATACTCATTGTGGATGCGTGTAGGTGTATTCTCGTACCTACTTGTCTCAAGACTAGAACGGTAACATTTGAACGTATAATTAATTGATCCGAAACGCTAAGCATGCAGTAGTGACGCCATTTAATTTAGTTAAGTGGTATTTGAAACTCCAATGCTAGGTGAACGTGTAACAGTACTATTACATAAAAATCTAGATTTTTAAAAGGCTCTGGAAGCTCTGCCGCTCCTGGCTTGAAGGGCGTGGTGTAGTGTGAGAGACATGTTTGTCCTAGGCGTTCCAACTTACTTCCCAGGGATAATAATAGGGTTGATTAAAAATGTCCATGGGCGAAAGTGAATACTAACAAATAGATATAATGTATGCTTAGTTGCTACTTATATATTATCATTTTCTAATAAAAATGTATCATCAAAGTGTGTGGTTCACGTGTCCTATTTGTTTTGCCCTCAGACTTTACGTATCTCAAATGCTACTTTGATGTCTTAGATTGTCTTAATATAAAATACAGAAATATATAAAAAAAAAAACAATATTTCAATATTGTATTGTATAATATTAAATTTTTCATTCTGTATACAAACTATTATCACATGAAGAAATTCAACTATTTAGTTAACATTTGTGTGTGTATTTAGTGGCGCCATCTATTTCAAGATTTTCCGTTCCAGTTGGCGCGAGTAAATTTAGCAGAGTACTAGTCAAATTTTGTGCAATCATTTTAGATGGAGACGCGTTGCACTGCTGATCGCCATGCTTAGTTTATCTCGGTTCATTAACTGGACAAGTGCGCAACTGAATTAGCACCTTGGGTTATGTCGTGTGTCTAATCTCTATAAGTACTTGCATTTAGTGGTATATATAAGATTTACGGAACATATTATCTTGTCTTGAAAATAAATAAATGGCCTACCCATTCTTGGATGGTTTTTCATTCTTCGTGTCTGCAGTTTTGTGAAAATACATAAAGGCTATTTTTATTATGTTAGAATTGATATGCTTTAAGAATAGATATAAACGTGATATAGTGTTGGTGAAACAGTGTAAAGTTGATGTTTATGATATTTTATTTCTTTAATGTGATTAAGGCAGGCACTGTATTGTCAAGCAAAGCACTTTTGTTCTTAAAATAGTTAGCTATAGCATGACATCTCTATTAGCATTAGAAACAGACCGAAATCCAGTCAATAATGATATTTGAAATGATGTCAAATTATTTGTTTTTATTATGGTTTCAATTAATGCTGCCTATGTGGCAATTAAATCCAAATAGGAGTCGTAATCTTAAATGAAATTGACCCTAATACGGTACCCCTGACGAGAAGGTAAACTGTAAGTAACAAATAATGACATGATGTAATCCCTTGCCGCCAAACAAAAAGAACTTCAATTACGTTTAGAATACAGTTAAAAATATAATAAACCAATAGACACATATGTAGAAAAGTTTCAAATCATCGATCGAAATGTGAGAATCGCATGGCTGACTCTGCACTGTGCTTACAATTGATGACGCGTCACCAGTCACATAGACATCCATCTCCTGCCGACTGCCATCCGGAAACAATACAGTGCATTCGAGTCGTCTCTGAATGAAGACTCACGAAATCTTTCCGACTTTATAACTATTTGTACGATGATACTCCATTGAAAATGTCATGAATAATATGACCCAAATATTAAATCTTCGCACGCGGTGCTCCACAAGTTTACGTATAATAATTTAGGTAAACATATATTATTCACACTGCAATACAACTCAACCTCAAAACCTTGCATTTTTTAAGTAATTAAATATTTTAGAAGTGCGGCAAATAAATGAATATAGGTCTCTGAGTGCACCACAGCATCTCTAACACATCTCGACATTGTTGGGGAACGTTCAAAAAATTTAACATAATAATATATTTCTACCTTGTTAAGTTATCAACACTGTAAGTTACTTCTTATGTTTGCTGAGTATCTTGAACACGTTTTAGAGACTGTAGTCAAGATTGGCTCGTTTTTCTCTTAAAAGCAGAGATTATTCTACTGCGTACTTTAAACGCAGTCTATTTAAAGAAGAAAATTGCAAGAATAACTTGTAAAATACCGGAGCTATTTAAATGTATTTTGGTATATCTTGTCATAAAAATGTTGTATTGTATTGTTTTAAGGTATACTGAATTCACAAAAACTATACCTGTTTGAACTTATGTTTATTTATTTACCATACTATATCATAAAATTAGTTGTTATTTTTATGTACTTAATATGTGTACAAAAGAAGATAGTTTTGAAGTGCAAGTAATTGAAATCGTTTTTTTTTTCTTTTTATATATACTAATCACAGTTAATGAACACATAATATTTTTATTGTTTCACTATGAGGTAGAGTTAATTTAAACATCATTTATTGAAGATAGCGTTTTTAGCACCGCGATTTGATAGAATACTTACGCTCATATCTTCCCGACAAAAATACCTATGTAATAATGCTTGCGATCATGCATATCGCGGGATATATAAGAGTCGAAGCAAAATTCGATTATACCCGCTAAAATTCTTGTGAAGAATAAAGAACACAAGCATATATGTATGTTATCATGGAAATCGTTAAACAACTTTAAATATTAAGGTATTTTGAATATACCATTTATACGTTACGTTTGAATCTCCTGTTACATATGCAGTTTCAACTTAGATTGAGGCAGTATGGCTATCAACCCATCAAACCAGAAACATATAACACGAATACTTCTATTTAGCAGACACAGGTGTAGAGCGATTGAGCCATAACTTTTGAATAAGTGACGAGTTCTTCAAGGTTTCTTACAAACTTATCTAAGCACCGCCTTAATTTTGTAACTTGTAAGTGCACTTTAGCAACCTAACAATATGTAACATTACCCGCGTGTCTGCTATTTTAAGAGTTTACACAAAAATGAATTTTATAGCGTAGTTATTCGTATGTTTCCACCCGTAACGCTACCTGCAGTAACACGTTTTATGAATTTTGCGAAGGAAATTACATTTATGCATAGTATAATATGGCCCGTGCAAGTTGAAATATGCATGCAGCTAGAGCGGCAGGCGACTTAAGAGGATGTTTTCAAATCGACGCGTATAACGAGAAATCGTCTCTTTAGCTTAAAAAGCGCTGAATTTACGGAGAACATTTCGGAACGATGAAAGACAGACTTTTCGGTCGTTCACTGAATATAGTAGATACTTGTATATGTACCTTCGTAGTATTTACATTTACAGATTGTTTGGTTTGTGACATTCTTTAGGTCGACGTATTCAGTTCTGCTGTTCATTTTCTATTAAAACAATTGGACTATTTCATAATTATTTTTATTTAAAAATGGCTTAATTAATACTATGATTATAGCATGAAAGCAGCATATTATATCAAACTCTGTGTTGCATGCAATTAATATGCATATATATATTTTTGTTACAATATATATACAGTTAAAATAAGTATGTGAGAAAATGTTTTATAAGCAACATAAATATTTTTATGAAAGACACAAGTTTAAGGGCATAAAGAAAAGTTTATTTAAAAGCGTCCGGGTAAGAAGATTTATAAAGATAATTAAAGGAATCTTACGCGTGGTGAAGTTTCTCACTTCCTCCAGTTAAGAGAGGAGGCTCATGGTTAGTAGTGGGACTTGAAATTACATACAATTAGGGCATTGAATTTACATTTTCATAAGATCAAAGTATTCGATGCGTATTAACACCAACTGAAAGTAAATCACAAAAAGACAAAGATGTCTATGATTCTGTAAATACTTCTGTTTAGATTAGGGGTTTTACCTACGCTTCTCCTGAGTTCTGAATTTCTCGCCTATATGTAAGTCAGTCGGCATACACATCCTACTAAGAAACTCTCTACTTCCTTAGATACGCAAGAACTGTTTTACTGTAGAAATAGGTGTGACGGTGGTATGTTCCCCGCTTGAACCAACGTAGTTCTACTTTTTTTAACATCTTATTTTATTCAAAAATGGTAAAAATCTGTGCCGGATAACTCACATATCAGGTCCACTACATACTTGCAAGCTTATAACAAACTTCTTGTGCATAACATTTACATGCAAAAAAGTTCCTGTATTTCAGGGAATAGACTCTTTGTTGATTGCTAAGCCAACCGTGGAGGCACGAGCGTTCACTCGAGAAGCGTAATTGGAATGAGCCGTCCATACTGTCCGCGCCACTTGAAACAAAGACGTCCTCCAAACGCGAGCTCTGCACTGTCAAAGGTGCCTTGTCTCGTTACTATTTACAGAAATATGAATTTATGCTATTCACCGTACCTACTTGTATTTTAAAAATATTTCTGCATTGACTTTTGAAAATTGTAACCGTAGTTTTATTCTGAACGATGAAACATACCGTAAAGACGCTGCCCGTTACCTTTTCAAAGCTGAGTAGATGCTCTATTATGAAAACAAGACACTATAAGTTAACTAAATGGTCCCGTTATGTTGTAAAACCCTTATTTATTAGGTACTAACTAACATCGCTCGCAGCTACGTTCGCGTATATTGACCTTTCTTGGTGGTCGTTTAGTTATTTCAAATAGTAGCTGCGTCTATTAACACCTCTATGATTTTCAATTTATTCTTGGAAATCAGTACATTTTGGTTTAAAGTATGGTTAAACCATTGTATAAACAAATTAATGGATGATTATAAAAAAACCACCTAACACTCTTTTCAAACATAACTGTTACGTAAAGTTATATTTTTATATTACATTATAGCTTATTATTGTCAACTCGTGGGTTGGAAAGTAATTGTATTAACGTAATAAACGGAACACATGCGGGATCCCACGGCACGTTAAAGTAATCACAACTGTTTACTGCCGACCCTAAGTATTCATGAAGGTACACTACGGTAGTACACGGTTACGGGTCCGTTGAAGGCACGCACTGAGGTATTTGTTATCGGGTGGTTAAGAGTCAAAAGCGAGTTTCCCGGAATAATGTGCATATGAGAGCAGGGGCCGTGTTGTACTCGGTTTGTGGGTCACAGTACTCACAATGGTCACAAGGTATGTTCGTATTTACTACGCATACATCTGGACATGTTCGACATTTATGTTATTTGTTACGTTTGGCGTATCCGCCCACGGCGTTCGATGCTGATAATTTTGTGGAGCGCCAAAATTTTGTTTGTATAGACTTTAGACCAAAATTTTGTAAACGGTTATTGAAAAAATACTATGATTGAAGAAAAATCTGTTTCAGACTGTAAGATGTAAATCACAGATGCGCCCCTGAGCTTAAAAACTGTGTCATGTAGCGTGACATTGAACGAAATAAAGAGATTAGTTTTGTCTCTTTTACTCTTATTGAATCGTGTTTTTCGGTGCATTGAATCGTAGTGTCATAATACCGTAGCTTTTGAATTAAGGCGCAGCGAATATGTGATGTAGAAATATGGATTAGAAAATTCATTTCAGCATAAATGAACAGAAATACCCATAGTAAATTAAAACACATGTAATGTAAGACTTGTTGTTCATGAAGTGTGGATAGTAGATGTCCATAGGCTGCAATAGCCAATAAACGAATGCTATATGTCACATGTTCGTTTCACACAAAAAAAACCGACAGTTTAATTGGTCCATAGAAAAAAATACGCGTGCTATGCGGTTTCCAAGTGTTTAATTTTGCAAATGTTATTACCGGGGACGTGCAGTGGCGCTACGCGGCGATGACGCAGCGTTGGCCGACAAACAAGCCATAAAGGCGGCTAATTAAGCGACTACCAGCCACTCGGAGCTTCACAATTAACTGCTAATCCGTTTTGATAGGCAACCGCTACTGTACTTGTGTCCGATGTGAGTACACCCTGTTTTCATAAGCTTGTAACGTTCGCGAAACTGTTTTCACGGTGTGACAATATTATGACAGCTCAGAACTACGTTGCTGATGCTGTTGCGAACGTGTTTGTATTCAATTATTGTGAAGGGATCTATAATAGATATTAATTGGTTTTGAACATGATCATATTTAGTATACCATATATTTGTTATCTTGGCCTGGTGCCGTTTTATTTGTGTATAAACATTGAACAAGAAGTGTTGACTGCATGTCGATGTAAAGGCAATCTTTATTTTTTAAATCTAATAGTTCGGCGTAGTCTTTGGTTTTATATAATACACCTAATTGCTCGTAAAAACAGTTAATATCTGCTGTCTGGGCGACAGCATATATGAAAATACCATGCAATAAATTACCTTAATTTTATGGATTTTGTTAATCCAATCGAACCGACCGTTGGATACAATCCTGTAATCCATTCCTACGAAGTTGTATTTAGTAGTTAGTTTAATGGAGAACCCGGCAATATAATCTGGCCTCTTACAGCAGTTACGCGTACTTGTAAAAGCCTATTCGAGATACTGAGTGCTATCTTCTAGATTATCATTTAAACACGTAGCTACGTATCTACAAACGGGTCTGTTAATCTCTACAAACGGATTCGTAGACGAGCTACGATAATTGTTGTCTATATTTTGTGTTTTTATTAAAAGCGAGAGCCCTTTATTTCTTTTTGTAATGCACGTATGCTTACTTTCTTATAATACTGTGGCATCAAATGCACGTGTAGTTCCTTCTATAAAAGGAGGCCACTGCTGTCTAGGAACTTTTGGAATCAACTAGTAAGGATCTTACCTAATGTTGATCACAAAAGCATTGCAATTCTACCCCTCAATTAGAACACAACATCACTTAATATTGTCGTTAATGGTGGAAATAGATGGTGCCCTCAAAATAGAGCCGGGTAGAACTGGGAATCACAAGCTTTACAGCTAAAAATAATTTATTTGCAAAGAATGATCATGTTTTCGGCTTTAAATTATTTCATTTTGATTTATTTGCTACTATTTAAGTTTTTATTTCATAATGCCTAATAAAAGAAATCTATTGACTGTGTTATTTAAAAAGTTTTTATCGCATGTATATTTTAAATAAACATGGATAAATATAAATCCTCTGTTAGGCATATTTACTGGGTCGGAGCAAAAAATGATTCCCTATAGTCCAACTGACGTGCCCGATACTGGATCCGTAAGGAATAAGGGAGCGAGATGGCCGGGCATGGGTGTTTAAAAATGCATACGGCACAAATATTATGACAGCGTTAGGTACACGTCGCAAACGAAATTTTGAATTATATTACAGTAGCCTTTAAAACGGACTTTTTGACTAGCCTTTGTGCATTATTAATAACACTTAGTGCTAGATTAATTAAAATAAATTACAAAAATGATACTTTCAAAGAAACCTTCAAAAGTATGTATATATGCATATAGACAGAATATTTTATGAGCACCAAGTAAAAACATTTTAATTTTGCTATAATGTCAGGTATTATTTTAAACGTAAACCATGATGAATTGTGCACTTGTTTCTTATAAAGATATTTTTTTGTGCAAGAATAAATTAAATTTTAATGAATTAATTCCACGTATGTATATAGTGCATAATTACGTTCAAGGAATGTTTTTTCTTCCTTCCGAAAATAGAACCCTGTTCATTTGTATAACAAGACAACATGATATCATCGATTGTTTATTATTAATTTAAGGTTTTCTTGTACTACATATATGTTTGTCTGAAGAATATTAGATAAAAGTTTTTACGTAATAACGCTTCAAATGCGTCGGTGACCTGAAGGTCTGAAATATAAAATTATATAAAAAAAAATTGTAAATACATACCGCCGAACATAACCTGAACTCCTTCTTATTAAAAATCTGTTCAAAAGCTTAAAATTGGTCAAACTTGTATTTAAATATTCTTTGTAGTACCTTCCTGTACATTACCTTCTTATTTAATATTACGGATAATAGAAAAACAAAACGAAATCCCAGTAACAATATACCTATCAATCACCGGTTGAGCACTTTAACGAAACCGTATATTAAATATGAAAAGACATCCAATTCCGAAGTCAATACAATATACGAAACCAAACACAATTTCGAACGAGTCTCAAACAAAGTTTTTGTTAGCAGGTACCGAATCCTGGCACCGTACTTGTTCAATAAAACAGCAATGTCTTGCTACTTTTGACTGCATTGAAGTTCGTTCGCTGAAAGTTTTGATTAGTTTCGATACTAACATAGTGCAGTTTAGTTTGTTTCAGTTTTGCATTCGAGCGCTTTGTTTATTGGGCATGTGTAATTAAAAACATGTAGGTGGCTAGTATTTTACTGATATTCACATTTCAATTATGTTTCGTATCCCAAAAACATGATTTTATTTTATACATTTTGAAATTGTGTAGTTATACTCCATACAATTTGAGTATCTATTTGATTTTGGACAAATAAACAGTAGGTACAGTTTATTCGATACAATATCTGATTTTTAACTTGTACATTCTGTGAATAGTATGTTATGGTAAAAATCGTAGTAGATTTTCATCATCACGCACCTCTTAGAAGTTATCTGCGTTCTACAAAGTAATTGTCATTTGGTCTTTCAGTGATCGAAAACGTTGTATGTAAACCTGCATACTTGACATTTCTTTTAAAAAGTTCTATGCCGAGCGCAGTATACGGTGGCATAAATCCTTCTCGCTATAAAAAACCTATGTCCAGAAGTGGGAAAATAATGGACTGACGACGAAGTTTATTAGCCAAAAATTACCTCAATTTAGTCAGATACCGGTAAAGTTTCAATCTTAAACGACTGCCAGTGATGTGAGAAAGTTTGTGTTCGTAGTTTGAACTTCATAGAACTATTTATACCCGTTGGCAGTGACAAATTTACTCTAAGTATATTTGGCGTGAACTACATTAAAATGTTACTTCTGCTAGCAGGTTTATCATGCTTGTAAATAACGCTACAAACTCTGGACCTTTCTCCTATAACATTTACTTACTTTTTGAAGATAAGAGAAAATGTTCTACAGAACTACTGTACAATTTTTAGATTAATGAGCTTGAATAGAACTCCTGTAGTTTCTTTTTAATATTTATATAATAGTAATTAACAAGAGTACATGAATCCCATTAAATGGTAAGTGATCACTGTTGTCCATATACTTATAACTAACTTCATATAGAACTGAGATCCTAACTGAAGCTGATTTTATTGATGCTTTGTCACTCCTGAGGATTAATAGTACCGTACTACAAGAACTGCCTTACGAGATAGAAATAGGTGTGGCGGTGGTACTACTCCAAACCACACTGGTTTTAGCACCTTTTAGGTCAGTAGTTTGTTTCACATAAGATCGCATGTCCAGAATATTTCATATAATTTATTATAGTAATCAGGAGCTATAAAACATTTCATAATTATTATTACTAACGCGTATGTTAAGCTGTAATGGATCAGCGCATTGGAATACATTCCAAGCCTCTTATTCTAATTCCACGAATATACGGATATGTAGATACATACCTAGACACAAGAACACAGGTTTACAAAATATGCGTGCTGGATATCTACACGAGTTCTATTTTTACCAAAACCACTTCTTAACGGTAAACGGCAGTGGTCACATACCATCAGGTGCACTGCATGCTCGTTTAATGATTCAATAACATAACCAGGTGGTAGAACCAGTGCAATTCGACCGGGAAGGTACCACCGCCACACCTATTTCTAGCGTTCCGCTGGAAGGGTTCGGTTGCCGGCTCACGTGCATATTAGGTGACCATCTTAATCCTCAGGAAAAGGAACGCATCTGTGATTGACTTCAGATGGAACCCCTGCTCTATAATATATGAAGTTGCTTATAAATGTCCATGGGCGGCAGCAGCCATTTAACATTGGGTGGACTGCTTTTTCTATTTCAATCAGATAAAAAAAATAACAAAACACAGTCATGAATCTCGTTTTAATATACTGTAAGGTGATTTTACATACAAAGTTAGGCAGTAACAATAAGAAAGCAATTTTCTAATTTCCCAACAATGTTTTTTCCGTTATATTTTTCCTCCTATCCCTGTCTGCTAAAAGTTCGGAGTTATGATATTGCGACCGAGCAAAAGTTTAGTGAGTGTATGAATCATGACAAAGAATCAATGATCCAATTGTCTAAGAGCTTCGCTTTTGAAGGATTACAAATGCTGGAAACGGATCGTGGTCATATATTTTTATACTCGAATTACTTATTCAAATAATAGGGTTAAGAGACGAGAATTTTACATTTATTTTGCACAAAGAGGGATCACATACATAGTGACAGAGGATTGTGGAGTCCGACAAAGTAGAGCCGATTACAACGTGAATCGCTAAATATTTTATAAGACTGATTTGCATTTTTTTATGAACCAGCCAGCTAGTCGACTATAAAAATACTCTCTTTATAGAACGAGAGAGGTTCTTTATTAAAGTCTCAATATAGATAAGTTACTGTATAAATTAAGGTCTTTGTACACCTGAGTACTGGGAATGTCTGCGCTTTGTAATATTATGAAGGGGCTATTAATCATTCAGTACTTAATTAAGGGATTAAGGTACATTTGTGTATTTTAGTAATTGGTAATTGACATGATGGCACGAGAAACACAGTTGTTAATGTTTATTGTGTTATTGTACTTCGTGTGAACGTACGTATGAAAATAAGGTTTTGTGAAGAACTCATCAGACGAATAATATTAAGAGAATAAGTATCTATAACATCCATAAGTAAACTCAGATTTAAATCATATTAGCGATGGGTTTTTTTAAGATAGTATTAGGTTGGGGAAAAAGTTTCTTCGCATTTTTTAAGAAAATTCAAAATATTTTTTAATATAGTTTATTTACAT
>DWLI01001074.1:0-17055 GCA_018249915.1 Cecropterus dorantes dorantes | reverse complement strand
AGCCACTGCCGCCCATGGACCTGTCAGTTTTACCTGAGGTTAGCCACAGATGCGTTTCTACCCATGAAGAAGTTAAAACGCCTCGGATAAATATACGAGTATCTCCCTTACCACTCCCTTAAGTAACATTGCTGTTGTTAGGCGAAAATAGATATGGCGGTGGTGCTTCCGGAGTCGAGACACAACGGGCTCTACGCCTTCAAACCTTCCAATCTTCATTGTAATGAGCTGTATGGCGGAGCGGTTACCGTACATGACTGACACGTTATACACACATACACAATAGATTTTAGGTTCGATCCCCGGCCAGACAGATCTGAATTATGGATTTTGATTTCTGTTCTGGATGTTGTTGTTCTTGTATTTGTGTATGTGTGTCCATGGCACCTACAACATACTTAAAAATCTTTGCTACAAGATTAAAATTAAAAAACGGTATTATAGTCTTTAAATTTTCTATTATTATGTAGTTATTATTATCTGCATATTCTCTAATATTAAATAGTATTTTATTTTTTCCAATCATTAACAACTCTTATGGATAAATAATATATATATGTTTTCCCTCTAATATGTATCTACAGCTCAAAAATTGAATTCATCTTATTTTTTTATCAATTTCGAGTATAGATAAGCATTTCATCTACCTATATCAAATAGCTTTTAAAAATCGAAATAAAAATAATCTCTATCAGTGTTACCCAGGTATCACAGGGCGGAGAAAGCAGTGCGATGTGTGAATTGGAAAAATTCGGAATGATATCGGCCGACCAACGACTGGCACCACTATAAATACAGTACATGCAAGGTTTAAGATAAAATACATACTTTACTAATGTTATAAATGCGGAAATAAATCTCTCTGTCTGCTACGTTTTTATAGTCAAACCGCTGGACTGAACGTGATGTATTTTTATACGGTGTTAGGTTGAATCCGGGGAATGAACATATGTTATTTTATTCAAAAAAGTTTTTGAATAATGTACAAGTAATTTCAATTTTTTAAAATAAGATCGTCAAAGATAAGAAATATATAAATAAAGAAAATAGGAATAGAAACACTTTAAAACCTAGAAAGGTTTCAAGCTTAACGCGTTATTTATACCAAAATCAATCCAAACTATTACCGAAAAGTATTCTTCGACATGTAAATATTTAACATGGTTTTGTAGGGCTTACATACTTATATACACGACTGGATTTCTCGGAGTATTTTCAGACAGAAAAGAGTAATGAGGCACAAACTGGAATAAGGCACATTGGTTTTGCATCTTGCATAACCTAATAGCGCATCATTCCGTTTTATTCAACATGGTATTCATTAAAGGCAATGAAAATGTACAGAGGAAAAAATCTTAATTAAAAGATCTGAAAGTCGGAAGTTTTATGAATTCACTGAAACCAAGATAGAAACTACAAATTCATTTACTATACATTGATTTATAATTCGTAGTTAATAAATACGTAAATAAAATAAATAAGCAAAAATTGGTATTACCTACCGGTGAAAATTTCATCTGTTTCGCTAGCGTATACTGTTTCATCTGTTGGTCGGTTCCACGTGCCGGGCGTCTGTTAATTGACTTTTGGCTCCAAGTGTTTCGGCCAGTCATCGTTCTAGTTTTATATTTTTGGCGCCTACTCTCATCCTAACAGCCCTCTATATTTTTTACATGCCAGATCAATTATGATTTCGAATTGGTTTGATGAATCTGAATAAAATTTCATTGGTGTTGTTTAATTGCCTCGTTGCCAGTTTGAAAAATGGTTCAATCAGTACAATAGAGCATAGATGGGCCTCGTCCCTCGCTAACTAAGCGTTTATCTTGACAGTTTTAATTGTGTTTAATGGAATTATTGTTTCATCGAACAATGATAACGAGTTGCATTTATTTTTTGTTTTGTAACCGTTACTTCCGTTGAATTGCGATAATTTCCATAAAAATGAAATGCAAAGTTATTTCGAATTAATTTTAACAGCTTTTCATGTTTAATTACTAATTGGACATGCGTTCCGAACATGCGTGTACGCACAGCGGATGGGTTGCACGTCTGGGGTCGCAAAAAATCAATTTCAATGCAAATAACCGCAAAAATTGCGCGTAACGACCGTTCTCTCTTTCGAATTCGCGATCGGATCGCTTAATTGTCGTATATCTGTAAATCTAACACAAAAACCTAGTGTTGCATCCCGTGGGCCAATCGCTGAGAAGGAAAGGGGCGATCCTGGCATGATATCGTGTTTTTATTAATGATTTGGAAAGAAGCATGCAGTCCTTAATAACGAATATCCTTGAAAACTTACGACTTGTCTTACTTAACAGACATGCTTTACTAATGTTGACTTTCGCAATGTTTTGTTTTTCAATAGCAGGCGAACATGCAATTCACCCGATAGTCGATAGCCTCTACTTTAATAAAAACACGCTTTCTACACTCATTGCCCCGCACAAGGATTTTCTCCTGTGTCGCGGATACCATAGACACACAAAGACGAATACACAAACACCCAGACCCAGATCAGAAATCTAAATTCATCATTCAGATGTCTGTCTGACCGGGGATCGAACCTGGAACCCATTGCGCGTCAGACCGGAATGGTGACCACTCTGCCACGCGGGTCGTCAATCTACTGCCTATGGGAATCTGCAATCTACCTGAGATAAGATTGAAATTCTACCCGACGGCTGACCTTCAGGTAGAAGTACCTGAGCACAGAGGCGTTGCTACCCTTAACGAGTAAGTTAAAATGTCAAAACTACTTTTACGTACTCAGTATATTCAGTACCAGAATTACAATCTAAATTAAAACATGTGTGCCTGGCCGGGGAACGAACCCGAAACCCAAACAGACACGCCCGACCTGAGACTCAGTTTGGTCAGGTTAGCAAATATACATATAAGATACAGCTCCTTTGCATGAATAATAACACAACACAAATTGCTAATTTACATGAGAACAAGGTAAAAATTAAATAATGCTTTTTGTCTTTATCCTTTTAAAGAATTAAGTTAAAATAATACTAACTAGCCAAGTGCGAGACAGACTCGCGCATTAAGGGTTCCGGACCATTATAAATGAAACGGCAAAGAAATATTTTTTGTATAGGAGCTCTCCTTAAATATCGTATCTGTTTTAGTTCACAGTTCTGTTTAACATCTTATTGTATTTTTAGTATTTTTTTGTAGCGGAAACAGAAATACATCTATGAAAATTTCACCTGTATAGCTATCACTGTTCATGAGATACAATCTGGTGATAGACAAACGGATGGACAACGAAGTCTTAGTAATAGGGTTCCGTTTTTACCCTTTGGGTACGGAACCCTAAAAATTAAAACGCTTATTACCACAGTGTAATTAGAATACCAAGTTTTCCAATTTTCAAGTTTGAATTTTGAATTCTAGTTATTCATGCAAAGCCGCAATATGTACATAATCCTATTTCCGTCAGATTAAAACGTTTTTTCAAATATTTTATAAATATGAATCATAAGCACAGTAAGGATTTATCTTTGTATGATTAAATAAAAAATGCCGTCACGGGACGCCTGGCAGGTGTAAAACATCGCGTTCGTACAAGTAATACGCATAATATAGCAGATTGCGACAGGTACTGAATATATAAAATAATGAAAAAATATATTTGTATGAAAACATATCTATATAAAATAAATCCAACGCACAGTCCAGAGACATATCAGAAAACAAATTCCGGATGCGTTTTCTAAGCGACTTTTCGCCTACGTTCGCGGTCACGAAGCAAGCCTGAAACAAAACAAAGGACTGCCTTTTATAATATAGAATTTGATGAATAGTGGCTTTAGTGGCAAATTGGAGCGCAGAACTTACAAGGCTGTCGGAGAGACCATGCAATCTGGTCACGCGACCGTCGCCACGCCACCGATATAGAATGGTACCTATCTGATTTCTAGCGTATCCCTATTAATAGGACAATAGGTTTAGCTTTGTTTCGTTTCGTTTCCTATTGTTACGTATTGACATTTACTCGCAGAAGGAAATCGCCATGTTCGGGCTTAAACTATTTAATGAACGAAATTAATATTAAATTGTTAGGTATTTTGTTAATTATAATCACGTTACGTTTAAAATGTATTGTTTATATTTAGGTTTATGTTACTTAATTTGAAATGAAGAAGACAAAGATTATATATTTAATGAACGGTTGCTGTTCTTTTTTAATATTGTAATGTTAAATAAGTTTCTTATTATAGAAGTACCAAAATGATAGACCACCAAATGGACAACGTCGTCGAAGTCGTTTTTTACGTGATTTTCTTACGAAAGAAAACCTCAAGTAGTCGTCTTATTTTTTTTAATGTGTGTAGTTACTGTTTGCCCTATTGACCTGTATAGCTTCAAAAGGATTAAACAAATCTGATTCTCAGTCGACACATGTAATATACTCGTATAGGCTGGAGGGGAGAAAGCGTTTTTGTCAGACCTTCTGATTTCGTTAATAGGAGGTAAGTTTGTGGACCCAGCTTTTAAAGGTGTCCTAACTATACGCCTTTTGTTAAGTAGAGATTGCGACGGATTCATAGTACCTTCTGTGATCATACGTCCCGAGGGCGACATAGGTTATGCTGGATTCCTACACGCTAAAACCACATGACCGTTCGCTTGATGCATGTCGACTATTCTACGCCGAACAATGAATCCACGGGTACATTTTCGTATTCTACCCCGACCTCGCAAGCGTTGGGCCATCTTTGTGAGCTCATCCTCATTTTAGCTAAAGATTTTTCATCCCTTCTTCTCTTTAGAGACTTTCGATAACACTGCGCACTTTTTCTAGTGACCTCTTATATCCTAGAGTCGTTAATATGTTTGTAAAGTAGTTTTGGTGTTTTTTATTAATATTGAAGTAGCAAACTAGCACGCGGTCTATTTGAGACCATGTACATATGTATATATCATCTATAATTAACCCCAAATAAGATTAGAGTCTTACCTCCGATTACCCACAGATGCATTGTTACCCCTGAAGAATAAATTAGAGCTTACCACATTCTTCAGACCAGGACAAAATAGAAACACAACATACAATAGCAGAAATGCTCCGGTAATGTATCAAGGTGTTGATAACTTGATTAAGATGTTTTTATATGTATCTGTATAATATTATAAAGCAGTAGAGTTTGTATGGTTGAACGGGGTAATCTCAGGAACTATTGGTTCAAATTTAAAAAATATTTTTGTGTTGAGTAGTAAATTTATCAAGGAAGGCTATAGGCTATATGACACCACGCTATATTTGTTTGTTTCTTTTTTTCTTATGTTATTGCGGGTGAAACCGCGAAGCCCAGCTAGTCTTCTTATATATGAGGAGACAATCCTAGTCCTCAGAAGGAGAAACGCATGAAGTTGCACACAGAAGCCACTTACCATCAAGTGGACTGCATGCTCGTTTGCTATTTCAGTCAGATAAAAAATGTTATTATTATTATTATAATCGTATGGATTCAGAAGGCACTGGACCGGTTAGAGAGGTGCATTTAAGGGATGTTTATATGCATTGGTGGACCTTGATAGGTTTATGGATGGATGCATTATAATCCTATAAGAAAAGTAAGATTTGATAGCTGCATCTAATAATGCATGGTAACTTGTTAAACCTCATTGAAATTATTTACAGTTAATCTATATTAAAATATATTTTCCTCAATAGTCTGGTTTATAATTTTATATGGTAAATCCGTAGTCAAACAGCAACAAAGCTCGCAACGTTTAAATTATATATATTCTGAACGTACCTTTATTCAAGGAATTTAACCGGGTTTCCCAAACTGTGCGTCGGGACGCTTCCACGCTTACACGCGACTTTATAGTTTATACACAATTTTGCGTTTTATATGAAAAAATAACTACGTATATTGAATGCCTACTAAAGGTACACAAAAGCATCGTCTTTATAAAGTGCGTTACGGAAAAATTACAATTTAAAGGTCGCAGTAAAAATAAGATTGGGAACGTCTGGAATATAACATGAATAGATAATAAATAACAATCATCGACGACCTCGTCGCATGTCGCAATCATATCTGGACTAATGCAAATTATAACTATTCTTACCTATGAGCATTCGTTTTCACAAGAGCGTAAAAATATGCAAATATTTGCAAAAATATTATTCACCTCTAAATATATATATCGATCGTATGTCCCATGATATAAGGTATATAGTATAATGATAATGATTATCAAAACAGCATATTATTATGGCAAATCGTTAATTAACTTATTCAAAGGCTACAAGCAGGTGTCATCACCCTTCTTTTAAGGATGCTATCATTTAATTGGTACATAAATAGTCACATAGTGTCATTCGTAGGCTAATTGATAAAATAAGGCCTGGCAACACGATAAAACCTCGTTTGTAAAGTTTTATAAATGTAATTAAACATTGCTCAATGATTATATTATAGTTTTTTATTCCAGGAAGATAAGGAAAGTAATATTGGTTTTTTTGTTCAATTGTTATTTCATTAGGGTTTGTTTGGATTGTTATAAAAAGTTAAATGAAAGTAATATAATATAATTAAAGTATAGAAACCTACTACATCTTTCATTTCTTAATCTTTCATATTTTATCTTTCATTAGCTTTAAAAAAATCATGCATATCTTTCTTTAATTTAGATTTAAAACGTCATAGCCAACGATCATATCTTTATAATTGGAAACTAAGTTATTAAATAACGACGAAAATGATTTATAATCATTTTTTTTTCTAACTTAGAACTTTTTTTATTTACAGAGAACAAAATATGATATAATTAATATGAATACAAGTGAAAGCTTATTAAATAATAATAATTTAATGCATATTTAAATTTACATTTTTTTTAAAACTTAAGGTAGTTGATTTGGTAAAGGGAGATTCACATTTCGGCCCGCGCTCTACAGTCATATTATGATCTTTAGTAATAGGACTTGATACAGGAATGTTAATTTTTTCAGCAGCATCTTTTGGTAGTTTAAGCTACATGTAGTAAAAATATTTTTCAAATAATAAACCCGCAAGTATCTATCATTAGATAAATATTTTTACTACACCTTCTTGAAATATTGAGAAAAAAAAATAGAAGTAGCAATCATCCACGCAGTCCGATGGTAAGTGACCACTGCAATTCACCATTGGATTGGATTGGATTGGAAAAAAAATACTACAGGTGCGGAAACCGTCGATGAGTTTTAGCTGAGTTCCAACGCCTCGTACTAGTATTACTCTCCTAGGGGTTCACGACAGGTACAACGTGGAGGTGCCATGTTGTACCTGTCGTAAACCCATTAGTGTCCTACTGCTGGCACGGGTCTTCTCACTAAATTAAAGGGGTTAGGCCATAGTCCACCGCGCGGGCCCAGTACGGATAAGTAGACTTCACACACCTTTGAGATTTTTTTAAAGAACTCTTAGGTGTTTAGGTTTCCTCATGATGTTCTTCACCGAAAAGCAGTGATAATTAATTTCTAATATTTCTAATATACACATAATTTTAGAAAAATCTGTGGTGGCCTGGGATTCAAACCTCCGTCCCTCGAAAGGCCGAGTTTCAACCATTAGGCTATCATTGCTCTATACTTATTATTCCCAAATGTACCTATTATTTAATAATGCTTATAACTCAGAAATATGCAGATGTGGTGGCAATGCCACATTCGAACCACAAAAAGTTCTATCATCAGAATATTTATAATGTGATAAAAAATATTTATATAACAAATGGTCAGAGTGGTGAGCCAGGTTGCCGACAAGTTGATTGTTTGTGACCACAGACTTGCGTGACCACCGTTCGGTTAGCGAGTTTTAATAAATCTATATATTAACCTATTTGAGAAAATTATACCAAGCCAAGGTGTTTATTTTCTGCGGTTTATTCATTTAGGTTAACATTATTTTAACTTAACAAAATAAATTTACGCGCGATATTTTTTTATTAAACGTATGTCGATTTTTACAAATGTCGAGAAGCTAGCGAAGAGTTACAGGTATCAACTAATTGATAACAACGCAACAAATGTTCAGTAATTAATTACAAATTTTCTTGGACAGCAGTGTCAGTTAAAATTTAAAAAATGCTGCTTATAGTATTAACGATATTAGAGAAAAAACTGCTAACAGATAGAAATAATTCAGTCCGTATTAAACTGTAAATATTAAAAAAGAAGAAAACAAAACAGAAAAAATAACTTACGTACAATGTCACGATAGAAATAAAAGTGACTAAATGTGAAATTTCCCTGTTGTGGAAATAACAAATTGTATGTATGTATTTAAAGGACGTAATATTTAACCATGTTCTTTGCAAGCACGAAATTATCTCTTAATTAGCTACATGTTTTAGGAGAAGTTACAACTATTTTATTCAAATTAGGAAAATTTTAAATTTTTGTTATCACTGTGATACATGAGCCGGTCAAAATCATATCAAAGTACTAGTTTGTCTTCGAAGACTAACACAGAATGTGTGAGTCACTTTAATACGGAACACTACATATAAACACGACAATGTATTACCAATAAATCATAACCCGACATTTAATTAATACTTAAATGGCTTGTCTCGATAAATAAAGTTAACTCGGATGACTTTAAGCAAACATTTTTACACTGTGTACATCAATAAATCAGTGAATGTCAAGCAACATTGCAAGGTGAATGCATAAGGCGTGCAACACACATTGACTTATCCCGTCCGTGTTGCTAGCACGTAATTTATTTAACATTTCTTGTCGTTCATAAATAAAATGCACGAGCAACTATTTCGATAACACAAATTTAAATTTATGCTCATGGAATGCCTTTAGCTGTGTAAAGGCTTCGAACAAAAAACAAGGCGTGCAGTGCCTAATCTCACGTGCTCGTTCCTTGCATCTGATGATGGAAAGGTATATTGGTTCTCAACTATTGCATGTTATCCTGAGAGCTATTTGCATGTTTGAGAATCTTAGATATTTTGCTGGCTTAAATAAGTTTAGTGTGTTCTCTTTTTGAAAATCCTATTTAGTTGATTATACTATCTTGGTAGCGAAAGTAATAAATTTATACCTAAGTTAAAAATAAGTTTATTTTATGTAACTGTTACTCAGTGATATAAATTACGAACATGAAAAACTTAATTAACATTATTTGTTATTTTACAAAGTTTTTCAATATAAAATAGTGAACATTACATGATCAATTCTATACAATTAATGGTTGTCGTGCATAATGTCACGAAGACATAATTGATAATACTCATTATGATTGTTAAAGGGAGGGTGAATGTTTCCCTAAACTAGAGAATTCTAGAGTTAAGAATTTATATGTTCAGGTGTGTCTTTATTGAGCTGGAAAAGTCTACAGCAATACCAAATATCCCGGCGTCGCTCTCACAGCGACGACTACCTTTTGACGATTTCCCTCTCGAAAGCATTAAAAAAGTATCATGGTAGTAGGTAAGATGTACAAGAGTAGCACCAACTCGAGTAGGAATATAATCCATCCATCCATCCATCAGCCTTTCGAGGTCCACTGCTGGACATAGGCCTCCCCTAAACGGCGCCACTCCAACCGGTCCTGTGCCTTTTGAATCCAACGGTTTCCCGCTGTCTTCTTCAGGTCATCGGTCCACCTTGCTCGGGGGGCGACCTGTGCTCCTTTTGCCTAAACGTGGTCGCCACTCGATGACTTTCCTTTCCCACCGGCTATCGGTCCTTCGAGCGAGGAATATAATAGTGAACAAAAATCAAGTTGTCATTAAAAGCGTATTATTGCTGCTCCTGTTACCATAAAATGAAAACTCATTGAAGTTTTCATTTTTAGTTTTATACATAAAAAGTACATTAGCGACTCCTCTGGTATTACAAGAGTCCGTAGGCGACGGTGACTACTTTCTATCAGGTAGCCTATTTTTCTAATGGACATGCTTAAGTAGGTATATAACAAGATATTTTTTACCAGGTTGAATTACCAAACAAGGATGCAGTCCATCTGATGTAAGCAACCTCATATAGAACAGGGTTTTTAGGGGTACTGAAGTCTATTACAAATAAGTTGCTATTCCCGAGGACTAAGATGGTCGCCTCATAAATAAGTTAGCAATACAAAGTAGTGAACAAATAAAAACACTGCAAGTCATACACTTCAAACTGAACCCGATCACAGATGCGTTGCTACTCCTGTAGACAAGTAGTCTACAAGAGAGGCCCTATATCAAACGGTCAGAACCAAAGGAACCTACTGAAAAATAATTTTGCAGAAATAACAAAAAATGGGGAAATAAAAAAAACCTTTTGTAGGATTAACAAAAAAAGTTTCAAATAATGGTGAGTTTTTCAAAGCAAGTGATTATTTACGTGGACGTATTTATTTATGACGATCGACAATTATATTAGTACAATTTTTGTATGTAGAACAGTATTACTACAAGTTTAAATATTGAACTCATTTTCAGAAATTTTGAGATCGGTTTTTATTCTCACTTTGAGATGAGTAAGTCAATTAGCATCATACCAATTACAAAACTATTTGGGTACATAAATTCACAAAGCAATAAAATGGTCGTTTAAATACCTATTAGACACATTTCCGAAATTTTGAGATCGATGTTCATTCTCCCTTTGAGATGAGTTAGTCAGTCAGCATCATACCAATTACAAAAAATATTTGTGTACATAAATTGATAAAAGTCGCTGTCACATACTATTGTAAACATTTGTGCATATATAACACTGTATGTCATTTCAAGCATTCGTACAAAAACATCCTATTCATATGTATTTTCCGTGTTTACGTTGTAATTTGTTGAATTCATAAGTAAACTGCTGTCACAAGTTGTTAACAGGAGAGACATAAATACAAGTGTTACATTACAAATAACAAGTGGAAACATGTAATGCCGTCTAACGTAAGTGTAATTTGTCTTCATAAATATTGCATTTGATCGTCGACAAAACTGATAATTATTGCGGCGAAATCCGGCAATTGTTAGGGTTTGCGCACATTCGACGTCAAAAGCGCCTTGGATGTGACTTTTAAATTTTATCAAGATCACAATAATGCGTTTAATATTTAAATTTGATTAACATTATTTCATTATTTTCATTTTATATAATACTAGGGGTGCCTCACGGTACTACATAATAAAAAACCAAACAAATAAACATAGCGTGATGTTGTATAGCCTACTAAAATTCAAATTTTCGAGTCACTGACTTCAACGGTGTAGAACATTAATATAAAAGTTTTTCACCCTTAACATCCCCTTCGGTGTGGAATTTCAAAAAATTCTCTCTTAGTGCTCCTCTACACTTTGTAAAAAATCTTTATACTCAACTTTCTACGCTCAGTAGTTTCGGCTGTGCGTTGTCTGTCAGTTAGTCAATCAGTAAGGGAAGAGTTTTATATCTATAGATTAATAGATTATTAATCAATTTGTTAATTAAAATTGTATTTTATTCATGTACCACAATGGACATAGAAATAGGATGCAAGTTATGGAGTAAGATTTAGACGTAAGTAGGGCATATTTGTAAGGCTTGGTAACAAATTACAGTTACCTAAATTAAGTTTTACTTACTACTACAAACTACAAAATAACTTACTGCTATAATGGAATAATATACTCTTACAAAAATATTGTTAAAAAAAATTAAAGGATATTAAAACTTCGTTACCAATTGAATCTAATATCTAAGCACTATCGATTATTAAATTTGCTCTTCTTCGGTACTTTACGTATATTTTAACTAAGTACCAAATTAATTGCAAGTGGTCAATAGTATTTTTATCACAAATCAACAATTTCATGTAATAAAATGAAAAATATAACAGAAATTATTAATTGATTTTTTAACATTCAATATATATGTATAGATCTTGACACATAATTATTTTAGACTCACCGCAAGGGTTATACATAAGCTGTTTTCCATAGTAGACGTTTTAATAATAATGTTTACCTCTTTCATATTTTTTATAATATAAAAGCAACCAAGCATGCAGTCTAATTGATGGTAAGTGGACATTACAGGCCATAGACATCCGTAATCAACCTCAGATAATATTAGTCTTCCCTGAAGTCATCCTCGGGTAAGCATGAAGACTAAGGTGGAACGGCCCGTGTAAGTATGTCTCCCTTACCACATCCTTAAATCAGAACATAGCAACACTTAACACAGCTGTTATTAAATACTGGCTGTGCTCCGCAATTTCACCCTCTATTACACTATTCCACACAAAAATAATTATTCAATTTGAACCAATAGTTTCTGAGATTAACATGTTCAACCAAACAAATTCTACTGCTTTATAATATTAGTATAGATAATTAAGTATGGTGTCTTGAGAGTGGAACCACAAAGGGTTTCTCTTTCTACCATTTTTTTTCGTATTTTATAGAGCTTTTAGTAACAATCCTCACAGAATTAATTTAATTAATACTATGCTTATACAATATGCGCACTTCCTAACAGTGCTAAAAGGCATCACGGAGCTAAAACACTCAATACTACATTGTGCATCGTCACTTAATTCGAATTTAGTCTTTTTGTTGCTTATAATGTTATAGTGAGGAGACAGGTGAGTTCGCCACCGATACTTAATGCATTCCATTTATTATCGATGCGATTCCGATCTGTCTGTGTTCTGATGACGAAACGTTGGACAAATATGATGCATCGAGTCGATGGGCGATAACCAAGCTCGAAAAGGTAATGTAGACGTTTCGTTTATCACAATCCTATGGGCATTCAAACATATGCCGTATTGTGGAAGCAAAGGGACGTTGGAAGCGCCTGGAAATATATCCCAACGGCAAATGTTTGCTGCATTTGTTCAACTATCGCAATTATTAGCGCAGGGAAATCAATGAGCCCTCATTTCGTAGATTACCTGCCTACTCACGTAAAATGAGTGATCGCAGCTTTCATGTTGATGTATCTTTTGAAATGAAAAATTTGTGTTTAAGTGATAATGATATTATTCGCGTTATGGTAAATAATACGAGTAGCGAGGCAATTGCAATTTACGGCATTGATGGTGATAACACTTAACTAGTACTGTGTACGTACTATTTAATTGTACAAACTTATTATGTTATCACTATTTGCAAGAACTAATTTAAGGGAGGTGCCGTGTGGTAATGGTCTTGAATAGCTCCAGTCCTTTTCTTCCTAGGGATGTCGTAGGTAGCGACCAAGGGACATCACCTAGGATAGGCAGTAGCGTTTTCATGTATAACTTCAATACTCACTGTTTCTTGATTTTGATATATAAATCTAGAGACAAATTGAATGGGTTACTGAAATGTCGTTGATGTTACAAACAAAAAAACAAAAGTACCACTTTTACGTCACTTTGTGAAAAGCTCCGTCTTATAACACAAATGAGAAACTACTTTCATTTCTGGTAACTAGAGCACGTTTTTTACATATTCCTAAGTAGTGACCCTGTAACTTCCCGTAGCGCCAAAATATGTTAGACTGCTTCTATCATCTCGCCCAGAGAGACAATTCCAAAATTTAAAACGCTAAAATATATAGCCTATATTAATTTAATCATGTAGGATGATATAGATAATCGTAGTTTTTTAAACGTACAAATTGACTCGATAGATAAAATAGGCATCGTAGACTCCTGCAAAAAAGTTTTTATGAGATTTATGCTTTTATTTACAAACGACAAAGACTGCTCAATCTGAGTTAGTGATAGTCTTAAATATTACGAGTTAGAGATGATGTAGAGTATGGTTCAACCGGGGAGATATCACCGCCATATCTGTTTCTAGCGTGAAGTAGTTCTCGCGTTTCGATAAAAGAGTGTGCATACCGCCTGTGTTACATATGAGGCGACCACCTTAGTTACTTATTACGAACTCTGTATCTCTAATTTCGGATAAAATTATGCTAAAGATGACATGACTTTCCTCCACACAGAGTAATTAAAACCAGAGGGCACAACAGTGATGAAATATTCTAATCAGTCAGTGGCATTGTGAGCGATGAGACGATAGCCGTCACACGGGCGCGGGGAAACGAGCGATTGTGACCGCACACGGCGCGAGCGCGCTTTGCATAACAAAGGGCGCAATTTGGAGGAAAAATGGCTCCAATCGGGACATCTCGGGCGCTCTCGGGCGTTATCGTGTGCGCCCGCGCCTACTAATGCTCGGTTTGTTGGTTTGTCAAACGGATTCTTAGGAAAGCGTTTGTTGGTTTACGTTGTCGCTGAAGTGATGTATTTTTCATATTTGACACAATGACGATTATTTTTGTTGTTGAGTGATCGACCTTAAATCGTTTTGTTGATAAAAGTTTAGATAAATCAGTAAGACAGTATTGAGTCTCTTTGAGTATTGTCATCGTCGTCTTTATCAAAGCTTTGCTACCTATTTGCTTGGTACGTATGAAATTAAATGGTAGCGAATTTAGTTCTTTTCTCAAAATAAGTAGGTTTAATGTATATCTACTATGCTGATTAGGTAAATTTAGACAAAGGTTCTCATTAAATAACTATTTTTAATAATAGCTGTACATATGTTTTTGGAAGACTACAATCGTCGTGGACAGCAGCAAGTTCAGGAACTCTAAGAACAAAATTAGGTTTGCCTGTCAACATTCAAACAAATTCACATATAAACGGTAAGTAGGTACTGCTTGGTATAATGTAATAAATGAAAGAAAAATACCTACTGCGACAACGTAACAGCTTCAACGTAGATCGCTGATACAATTAAGCCTTCCAATTATATTTAATGCGCCTACGCATTTACTAAGTACCTACGCAATAAATAATTAATCACAATGCCAAACAAAAAATCGATAGGACACTGCACAAACGAATCAATCAAGCGTCGACGATATCTCAATCTAATTAGGAAACGTAGGCATTCGAATTGAAAGTGTATATAGTTAGGTATTTAGTATCTGTCATTAATCTAATTCTAAGCATGTCCGCGCTACAGATTCAAATATGATAGGATCTAGATATTTATTATTCTCCACAGCTCTGCACGACTTGCATTTCACCTAATGAATATTTTAAGAGATTTATGTCGAAACATGAAACGGGGGTAACAGAGATTCGAAGCAGACCTAGAGCCCAACGAAGCTGTGAATACGTGGTCACGTTTTAATTCTATACTTTTTTGGTTCTATAAATGTTTTATTTGTAGAAATTAATTTTGTTTTGATTTGCTTTGAGGTTGGAGGAAATGGAAAGATGATGAGAAAGAGAGATAAAAGTTAACTATATTATAATTTATTTCGTAAAAAAAAAACACTAAAGTATACTTTGGATTTGGTCACTTAGACCATGGATATGAATCAGTGCCATAGCTTCTTCAGTTGTATTGCAGCAGTATTTCAAAAGGTGTAACGTAGTTTGCCTTTTTGAATATGTGCCGTCTTAGATCTGAGAAGCATCCATCCATGATCAATTTCATATGCCTCCAAGATGATGGCGCAGTGTCCACTCAAAATCAGGTGATTTGTGTGCTCGTACACAATTTCTGTTACCAAAATTGAGTATTCATCCTTTATTGTTAAATAGGAATATTGTAGCGAAAAACCTGTAGTACAAAATGGAACTAAAAAAGTTAGTAAAAATGACTATTTACTAACTTTTTTAGTTCCATTTTTTTGTAATAAAAATAAAGGTATATTTCTAAGCGGTGTGATAGCCTAGTCCATCAGCCTTTTTAGGTCCAGAGTGGGACATAGGCCTCCTCCAAATAGGTTTTGCCTAGTCATCTGTCATGCGTATTGGTGACTGCAATGGGTGTTGAGTTACACAAGAATCGCTCTTGATGATTTGGATTTTGTCATTTAATCGGCTCATGCATACATATAATGAGAGGAAGTGGTACTATTCGGGGACACTATACTGCTGGTTTATACTTGTTTTATACCTATTATTCTAGTTGTTTGCCTTATAAATATTTCACAGCATTGTTTTTTAAGTCTAAACATCTTTATCGATTCTGTTATCATACTTTGCAATTAAAATGATCGATAATGTATCACCTTGTTTTTCAAACTGTATAAGTTAATGAATTAACATAGACTTTCCGTATTGCCTTTTATATTCCTTATGCCATTGGATTTTACATAGGCAAATACTGGTTTTGTATTTATTTGTAGGTACGTATTCAAGTAGATTGTAGTATCATATACCTACTTTTGATTCATCAAAATACCTACATAAATACTTCTGGTTTCACGTTTTATTTCTTGTTATTAATAATTAGTGTAGAAATAAAATTTTAGACTTACAAAAATCGATGACTACTTTTCAACATAATATTTTTTAGGAAATATGTATACCCATAGTAAGACAGAAATATGATAGCACAAATATAGCTCAATCAGGGAGATGATAGGAGATGACTAACAGCATCTTCCTACTGAGTTACGTATCTTCTGTGATCACCAACACAGACCCTTATAAACATTTAAAGAGGGTACCTTAAACTTTTAGGTAAGTCGGTACAAAGTATCAGGTTGTAGAACTTTTTTTTAACGTATGGTGGGTAAATGACCCTACCGGACCACAAAGACCGGACCTTAACAGTGAGGCAAATTTATTAGCTTAGTTTATTAGTTTAAATTTATTAGTTTAGAGGCATTTTAAATTAGTTAGCCAGGAAAGCAATCCATAACTGAATGCACTTAAGGCTCTACACATACATCAGTCACCTACAACCGTACTACCAATCTATTAATCGTTACATTTATAAAGTATTCCTGGGTTATTAATATCAGGTGGACTGTATTTACTGTTTTTTTTTTATATATATACCAGTATCAATCGAGCATGCTGTCTAGCGGATGGTAAGTGACCACTGCCACCCATGGACGTCTATAACCAACTCCAGACAAAATTAGGAGTAGCAATGCATCAGTGATCAACCTCTTACTGGTGGTTAACACCGTGGTTTCTGGGTTCCATTCCCGGCCAGACAAACATTTGAGTGATGAATTTAGATTTCTGTTCTGGGTCTGGGTGTTTCTGTGTCGTCTTTGTGTATCCATGGCACCCACGACACAGGAGA
>DWLI01001073.1:0-17062 GCA_018249915.1 Cecropterus dorantes dorantes | reverse complement strand
CAAAATAAAGATATTTCATTTCATTTCATTTCATTTCATGGCACAAAATAACATAGAAAGCCTGAATATATAGGTACATAATATAGTACATAAAAATACTTGTAGTCTTCTTTCGTTACATTATGTTAAAATTTATACAATACTAGGTGTGCTACACGGTTTCACCCGCTACTAAGTAATAAAAAATAAACAAACAAATTCATCCTCTACCCTTCCTCAATAAATGGAATATTCGATACAAAAAGAATTGTTCAATTCGAACCAGTAGTTCATGAGATTAACCCGTTCAAACAAACAATCTCTGCTGCTTTATAATATTAGTGTGTATATAGATTTACAAAAAAAAGTTATAAACATAATTACATATTTGATTAAAGTTTATACTTTTTTACTTAAATCGCAAGCTACAAATTTTTTCCCATGCCAGTCATTAAGTCTAGATCTAGCTAAAAATACATTTTAGCTAGCAATTGCACATATCAATCGATCAAATTTTGACGGTTATGTGCGCCAGCAAAAAACCTGCTTAATATTCATAATATTCATATCATTCATGTATACGGGCGCTGTATATTGGCGCTGTCAGGAAATTAAGCGATCATATATTTAAATATTGTGTGAACTTCGCGTTTTAATTATGTGAATGGGGTAACGGGATTATCAAATAATATAACTTATATTTTAATACTTTAAATAAATAACGCTTTCAATAACTCTTATAGTCCTAAACTCACACAAAGACGAATTCAAAAACACCCAAACTGTTCTAGGTTTGGGTGTTTTTGTAAGCAATCTAAATTCATCATTCATCTTGTCTGGCCGGGTATCAAAACCGGAACCCACTGCGTATCAGACCGGTATGGTGACCGTATCACTCCACCACCTGGGTCATCAGTACTAAATAGTGCTACGCTAAGTTAATAGAGGTGTCAGACTTATTATAAGCGTTGTTATTTGGTACATGGTCAGGGGCATAAGAACAAAGTAGCAAACCAAAAATGTAATTCACATATTTGATTACCCAATCTTAATAGCGTTTGATACCAGTTAAATCTGCTTAATAATGTAAGGTACAGCGGTGTTGTGTTCTAGTCTGAAGGGTATGAGAGACATATATATGTATCGAAAGCATTCCAACTTAGTTCTCGGGAGGAACGGATTTTGTGGCCAACCTCAGGTAAGACTAATCTTATGTATTCATGGATGACAGTGGCCACTTACTATCAGATGGACTGGTCGTTTGCTGCTTCAATGTTATACAAAACGAATTTCTTACTTAGATCTCAAATACGTTCTTTAAACATGCACATAATTACAAGGTTTTGGAAATGCCTTTTAACATGCACGTACTTGCATGACAAGGTTCGAAAATAAAGCACATATCTGTAGACAATCGCAAACATACACTACAATAGGTCAAGACACATCTCAATACCTATCTATTGTACGTAAACACATTTAAAACTTGTGTAAAAGAATACGAGCAAACAAAGGTGTCGGGCTTGTTCCGCTGGCCGAGGCCGTATGCCGTATTTACACTATCGAAAGCAAGCTCAAACAGATTGGACCTCGTTTACATGTTGTATATTTCGAAAAGTCAATTTTGCAATTCGTGGAAAACACAAGAACTTTTTGTTATAAAAGTAAAGAACGGACAGACCATCTTATTGGCGAAATACGAGATATAATAACTAAAAATAAGACTCTCAATGTCTTTAAGAAGCTGAATGTTTGTAATTCAAAGTACAAAGTAACAAAAATCAAATTTAATTAGATACAGAACACAAGGACTAATTAATTAGTGCATTCATTTTGACAATTAATTAATTAGTCATACATATACGCCTGTAAATCACTTTATCTAGTTAAGCCGTATTTAGGTCAATAACAAACGCCTTGTTTCTCCTAAAAATTTTATTAAAAATAATTGATTCCCAAATTTATTTTATTTACACATTTTTTCATTGCCAACATGGTATTATTCTCTACATTGGGTTGATTAAAGACTGCAGTTTTATACAGTACCTACTGTGACTAAAATTCTTCTAAAAATTCTACAAAATTTCATTTCCTTGGGATACATAGCAAATAGCAATAAATTAAATGGCAAAAGTTTCATACGTCTCACAGGGAGGTTTCAGAGAACTTACATGAAACTCTTCACTTAAGGTTCTACCGGGTTTACCTAGAAGTCGATCACAGACTGCTACGCCCTTAGATGTTCACCTCCTATCCAAATCAGTCGGCCTCCACAGCTTACCACTTAAACGCAAAAACTGCGGCATGATAGATTTGTGATGTTACCTCTTGGGTCGAAATGTACTGATTCTACCACCTTTCAAACACAGCGAGTTTCGGCAAAAATCACGTTAAATAACTTTAATTTGACCCTATATTAAAATGTAAAAATACCTCATTGAATTGCTTATTCTGATGCATGTAAGTGACGACAAGATTAAACAAAACTGTTGATTATAAGCTTATCTTAAAATGAAATGACAAATCGTAATATGCAAATGATCGGTAATAAAAATAATGTGATGCAGAAATGCCTTGATATATTGATTCAACAACTATAACTACCTGATAAAACCACCGTTATGATATTTTAAAGTTTAGTTTATTAATTTATGCAATTTTAAATAATAATACAGAGATGATAGAATATTTCTGCCTAATAACAACAATTTTATGCGCTGCTGTGTTCTGGTCTGAAGGGTCTGAAGGTATGAGAGACATATGTACTTATCCAAGATGCTTCAACTTAGTCCTACGTAAACATCAGGTAAAACTCTGATTTTATGTAGGGTTGACTACAGATGTCCATGGGCGGCAGTGACCAGTTGCCATCAGGTGGACTGCATGCATTTGTTACTTCCATATGACAAAAAAAGTATATTTTGTGGTTTGATTATGACCGTAAAACTCTACTGTTCATAATATATTTTTGTCTTAAATGTTCATTCCGAGTTAAAAGAGCAGAAACGCTTACATGAGACATCCTAACTTAGTTTTCAAAGGTGCCAAATCTACTTAAAATCAGGTGAACTGCATGTTCATTTGCAATTACAATTTCATATTTGATTCATTATAAAAGATTATTTATATTTAATATATTAAGTCTCACGCCCCATATACATAAATATTTAGTCCTTTCACAGAATCCAAATTGAAAGTACCCATCTTACTTTTTATATTCTGAATTAATTTAAATAATATCTTTCACCTAAAATCCGATACGACGATAATCAGCTCTGTTTACAAATATTCTCACGCTACTCCACTGAGACACGTCAATAACCGAATCGCAAAACACGATATTCGCGGCGAATTATTTTGCGGAGGCCTGTCCGATCACATATTCAGCCGTCTAGTTTATCTCGAGCTCTGATTGAATTCGTTGGCATCGTTTTTTGCGAGCGTATTGAATGAGGGTCATGAATGGTGCAGATCGGCGTAGGTTGGCGAGGCGCGGATCGCGAGAGGCGTCGGCGGCGATGATCGCGCGATACGGAGTCGCGTCGCGTCGCGCGGTGACGCCGCGACATCGCACAGGCTTCCGTTCCCGCCAGCGACGCCGTGGGAACCGCTTTATTTTCGTATTTAAATACGACCCTCATTAAACTGGTTTCGCTCAAAATTCGCTGCCTCCTTTCGACGCCTTTTACTCAACTTTTTATGGTTCCGTTCGACATTTTACTGTTTGTGATTTTTTAAGTCTAGACTGCGGCTCGAATAATGGCGGGATGAGGCTTGAATTACGCAGAATAGGACCGCGATTCTTTTCATTTCTAAGAGCTTGAAATGCTAAATGACGAATGCTGAACAATACATTGTACTAATATAAATATATTTAATAATTATGGTGTATGTACGAGTCATAACGGTAGCACCTAAATAGGCTGCTCGTACATCAAATTTAATGGCGATGAGTGCAAAAAGTTACATGACGTATCATACATCATTGTAGATAATATTATAAATAAAGATCAATTAAATGTTGGAGTCCGTTATATCAGATAGGTGGTTTATTTTTGAAACGAAAGAATAACTAGTTGCTTTTGGAATAAATAACAGCTCCTTTAAGTAGGCAAGTCAGTCAGGGCAAATGGGAGCACTTTTGCCTTTCCAAATATACTGTTCCAAATATAAAAGCTATGGTAATCTGCTCTTTTCTAACAGCATTTATCTATCTATAAATAAAATGCTATATTTAATACATTTTACGCACATCTTTTTTAAACAAACAAAAGAAAAAATTCGCAATATGTTAGCTTGCCCTACATAGCGCGTAGCCGAGCGCATCCTTATGGGGTGTTTAAACGCATTCCTTAGTGAGACGATAAATAATTACAGGGCATAATATTTTATTGACAACATTTCTTTATAATGTTCTTACTTATTACTATTCTATCTTCATCTTGCTACAATTTTTTATTTAAAGTTTACTAACTTTATATTTATTTTAATCAGAAAGTTCAATAAAATGCTGTTTTGCTAAGTGATACTTATCTTCAATGAAATACAGATCATAAAGGACGCAATCAATAAAACTATGCTACAACAAAATAAAAACATAAAGCATCTTAGTAGAAAACAAAGTCTAGTTCTTTATAATATGATTTATTTCTAAACTTACGAGATACTTATTCCGGATACCGGAAGCGCTTGCTTCTTAGCCTAAACAATTTGTTATTCTGTCAATAGTAATAGTTCCGGCTTTTTCTTATATAAGTTGGCGACATGATAAACAATGAAACATTTAAAATAAAACATACAAGAGACGTATATTTAACTAAGACTGCTAAAATATAGCTTATGTCCGCTAATACGTACTTGGGACATACTACACTCATTCATTCCAAATATCATCTTCGTACTGCCAATAGTCACTAAACCAATGAAAGAACGCATAGCCGAACAAGATAATATTTAAGACTACTGTTTTTTGCCACTTGGTAACTGAACCCTAAACTAGTAACATCGTTAAAAACATTAAAACTAAAATCCGACTGTTTAAAACATTTTTTTTTTTTATTTGAAATGATAAATATTTAATTTTACGCTTATATGTTTTTTTGTCAAAATAATCAAAGTAAAATTCAAATATAAAATAGTAAAAGTTTTATTTTATTATTGGGTTTGTCTATTTAATATCTTTCATTTGATACCCATATTGTCGTAATAGTAAAAAAAACGTCCCTCCCCCTCTTTTTCCTCTATTTCCTGACGCCTTTTTAAAAAAAATTAGCCCATGTCACGTGTTCTACACTGAGACGATTTTAATGATATGTTATACGTTAAAATTCGTCAAGCCGTTTGAGCTGTAGCGCGTGCTAAAGAAATGGATATATGTACATACATACAAACAATTATACATGCATGCAGACAAACGCTCAGGAATTCAAACCCACCTTCTGTCGCAGACTGGTAAAAATGTGCGAAGCATCGTCATACATATACTCATTTTTTGTTTATTAAAAACACCTTTGAAATACGCAGCGTAATCGTAATTGGATTTGGGCGATTGAAAATTAATAGATTTACTCATAACTTGTTCTCCGGTGCCGGTTTTTATAAAATAAACGGATCGGTGAACCATTATAATAATTAATTAACGCGTGCGATTTATGTTCATAGACTGTTTCTAAAATATAACAGCGGCTGTATGAGTACTTAGTTAAATTTACTTTTCTAAATTATAGCTACTATATCTTTTAAACGTTAGGAATAAATTAATTATTAACTTTACGAAAATATCACGGATGTAATATTTTAATTTTATTGGAGGCTTATTATGAGTTTGATCTACACCTACAAATATCATTTATATTATACAAATTAGTCAGTTCATATTTAAGAATAAAATTATTTTCACAATTTTCGAATCACATAAATTCTACAAGCTTATTTTATTTAGTTTAGTTTAAAATTAATAGTTTAAATACAATAAATTATTTTCATTGATTGATTGAAAATTGATTACTCTGAAACACAGTCCATCAAACATATTATAATTAAAAGACTTTACACCTGACTATACAACTTTAAAGTCATTATTTTAAAGCTAATATAAATTTGTAAATCCAAAAGTCAAAGCAATAATATTATTACTAATGAATATAAGATGCTTTTCTTCAAGATTCACATACAAAAGACTTAAACGCATAAACCTCAGTAATGCCTCTACGCTCAATGAAAGGCGAAAAATAGTTAAAAGATAAGGCTCTATATTATCATATTAATTATGTTAATACGATATCGAAGGGTTGCTCATGCTCGTAATGGTCCGCACTTCCCCACGGTGTCGTCTTACACCGGATGACAGGTAACCCTGCATCACAAATGATAAGCCTTCATTCTTACCCCAATGCAATACCCACCCTATTTTGTAAGCCGTAAAAATTAGCCTAGCACACCGCATTCTAATATATTCTAACTTTGTTACTTTCCTCGAAATGGTATTTCAAAGTACGATGGAAATGTCTATTTGTGTATCGTTGTTACGGTTCATTTTGGATTGGTTGTGTTGGATGTTGGATGGGATACCGGAAGGACGTATTGTATAGGCCTTCGCTACCTGGTGATAATATTCTTTGTAAGTTGTGGATGTGAACAATTATGCATTGATGTAGCGTTGGAGTTTTTAGTAACATTCCACGTATAATTACGACATGTTTTACCGTAGTGATAAAGATCCTATCAAAAACATCCGTAAAAGCGAAAAACAACGTTTTACTACGATGAATAAATTAATAGTTAACAGTTTAAATTAATTTAGGAGGGCCGTTTACCACAATTCAGAAGCAAATAATAATTGCTATGTTACTTCTATCTTTGATTTTTAATATCATAATTTTTTAAGTCATAAAAGCTAGCAGATCTCTTAATGTGCTTTATCAAACATTACATCAAATGTTAATTAAATTGACTTACCGGTTTTACTGTGGATCTAATGCCAACGAGCGAATATTATATTACAAGTATAATTATTTTATCAGTTCGTAATTATACCGCATGTCACATATCCATATGTTTATTACTATTAGTAATACTTGGAGTCCATTCTTTTAGATTTATATACATATTTTTTTGTACTTAACAAACGGTGCATATGCAAATGTCATTAATAAATTACTCAAACAAATGCATATACGATGTTTACGTCACTGCAAGTGATACGCATGTATGGTGTACACATGACTCACATAGATACTTGTGCATGTGTGTACGAGGACGAGTACGGGGGAGTGCGGGGGGAGGAACTTCCCGCGTAGCACCTGGCGAGCAGAGGTTACATGGTGCGATGGGATCCCATTGATTTGTAGCGAGATTTGCCTTTATTAATGAGCTTCACCACAGATATACCCTTTGTTTGTGATTGCACTAACCATATTCGTGCAGTTTATTAAATTTAAATTTATGGTACGATACGGTATCCATTTTTTACAATTAACTTGTCACATTAAATGTAATTACAATGAAATTACCCCGTGTGGTTAAATATAATTGCATCACCACGATACGTATACTGTTTGGTACTGATCACTAACACAGTAAGAGTAATTTAACATAGATATTAGTGGAGATACGAGTTAGTGGTATGGACTCAAATATTCTCAATTGCCCTGTTGTAGCAATACTTCTGTGAATAATCAAGATCGAAAATTTGCCCATAACATGTACCACTAATAAATTTTCGTTCATTTTTATTTTCAAAAAATAATTAATTGAAGAACGTTGAAAGTTAGTCTATCTGCGAGTCTAAGCTTCATTATTCTTCTCAGTTGAGGTCATCTTTCGATCCGGTGGTAGTATAAGAAAAAATGTAAATGACAATTTGTAAGTGCCCCCGTAGGCCTATAAAAAATAAAGACATTACATTTCATTTCGTCATCTATCAAGCTTCGTCATCAATCTTCTAAGCTCGGTGTTATTCACATAAGCGCTTCGTATTCACTATACACTTACTTAATCATAATCTGTGTATTAAGTATTCCACCGTAGTGCAGATTGTTTACGATTCTAGAGCAAGCAATGTTTATTCTAAGCGGGTAATTTTGAGAAAACACTAAAACAATGTAATGTTGAACTTATCGAAGTATTCGAGTGGTGACAATGCCACATCCTCTGTTTGTGTTGGTGAAAGTCAATTGTTGCGTTACTTGTCATTTGTTTGACCAAACTTTTGAAAGCAACGCATTATTGAGCAACGTCACGGTTAAGGGTTTTCGCAATTCGCAAAGCCTGCGTGAAAAGGAAACTGTCAAAAATAATTCATTCGTTGACCATTTTCGAGTAAAAGTCGCACAGGGCACACGGTTCTAACAATTTTTTAACATTTTTTTTTATGTTTTAATGATTTTTGTCACATCAATAATACAAATATATCCATTCTGAAAAATTACCTGAAAACCATCACGTACTTTTTGGTACGTGATCCTTTTTGTAGTTTATTTTTCTGGTTAATTTTGTATTGGTATTATAGTGACTATAAGCTATAAATCACATGTAAAAATTTCAAATGTCCGTCAATTAGAGTTCAAGAGACAGAGATCCTGTAACTTACAGACAGTAGAGGCTTAGTAAGAGGGTTCCACTTTGATAAGTATCCCTAAAATATTTAACACGATCAATAGCAGATAGATAAATGCATCATTTTAAATTTTCCAAAAATTTGATTTCATTCTTATGTTAGATGGGGTAACCATCACTAAATTATACCTATAGTAATATCGCTAATGTAATTGCAACCTTACGTAGATTTATGTTATAGCTGTATAGAGCTGTGCGCAAACTGCTTTAACTTTGATCATAAATTAGCAGTAATTTATTAATATTGCCTTCTTCATGTATACAGTATTGCTGGTATTGTTGTTTTACAACTTCAGCTTAGATCTTTAAGTATAATTGTGAATAGTTGACTGTAAACATTGATATTTTCTTAGAAATGTCACTTTGTACACGATTAAATTTTTCGCTTTGACACAAATAGCTTCAAACAAATAATTTCGACACACATATATGTATATACTTTGGGTGAGGTTACTTTTAAACTCTTTCAATCACAGACACACTTCAATCATTATATTAAGGTTGCATTGAGGCGGATCATTATGCCAGTCGGACACAGTGGGTTCCAGGTTCGATTGATACCAGGTTCCAGGTTCCAGGTTTGGTTGATATTTGTCTGGTCGGTGACCAGACAAATATCAAAGTTCCAAATTATAAATATCGATTTGTATTCTGGTATTACATACATACACAAACACTCACTGTTTGTGTATGTATGTAAACGGCTCTGGAAAAAATCTTAGTAATCTATCAGTGTAGGCTTTACAAAAGTTACATCTATGAATATGAAATACTCATTTATGTACCTTAATACTAGTATCCTAGACTATTACCATGGGCGCGGTGACGCGGTGAGAATGACAGCAGATAGGTAGGGTGGGTTGTTATCGCTGGGCGCGGCAAGGCTGGGCTGCGCGTGCGCGTTCTTTGTTAGCAAATACTTGTTTACACTCGACGACTATGATATTTTGTTATTACTTTGAAGTACGGAAATTATCTATTGTAAGTATCAAACAATTTGGTTATGTATCTTCTTTGCGTCAACAATGCACAATATCCCACATGACAGATTGTTCAACGTACTAAACTCTGAAAACTAAACTTCGGAAGGAAACAACAAATAAAACTAACTGAGATGATTTCATGAAGTTCTCATTTGACATTTGTTCTACACTTGATAATCGTGGTGGGTCATGGCCTGAACACAATGTGCCCAGCTAATATGAGTCTTTACTACGTTATAAAAGTTAGAAAATCAGACATTTGTGGTGTTTGCTTAAAACATGCAAATATATGTTCGCCATTAAAGCACTTGCCCTTTTTATTTCTATCACTTGTAGCAGGATAGTTTTAGAAAAACACGCCGCTTGAGCTTCTATGAATGACTTTGAACGGTTACCCTTTGTGATAATGACACAAAAACTAAAGCTCCTAAGAAATACTCCCGATGGATTCACAGAGCGCAATATTTACTACGCCGCCTCCTGTCCCTTTCACTTCCTCTACGACGACAACCTGTGTCCGAGCGAGACTGATTACGTAAACCGGCAGGCGAGACAGGGACGGAGCATTCATTCATAACCGAGTCCGCCATCCGGTCTGCGTTCTGATCAATCACTTCATCTCCTTCTAACACGCAGTCTCCTCTCGAGTGCGAGCAGGTGGCACCGGATGCGCAGCGCCGATCCGTAGCTTCAATCGGAAGCTCCTTAAAAAAATATTGCACTCTCTCGCCCCGAACGAAAACAATCCGTCTAGTCGCTCCCGGGCGCCGCGTCCTCGCAAATCGTAACAAATATCGTATTAAACGTAAAATTACCATTTAATAAGGGGACAGTCGCAATTGGTGATTTTCGTAAGCTCACTGGGAGTGAGACGTAGCGAGCTTCGCCCCTCCGCCGGCGCCCATTCAGAGGCGAGTAGTCGCGCACCGGCCGCAGACACGCTCGCGCGCGCCCTCACACCGACCTCTGAAAACTCTGGATACCCGATACCGAATTTGAAATGACCGGTCCGATACGCGCTCCGACTGTGTTCAGACAGTGCTCCGTAGTGATTTCACCGATTGCCAAGTGCTTTTGAGTGTGTGACGCCGAGAATGTACGAGAACTTGCCCTGGACACTTTTACAATGCCCCAAATTACATTAAATGGGTAATTGCTGCACGTCATTGGATAATGGATTCAGCTCATGTACCTATTACATTATATCTGTCCTTCTAATATGCGTGGGTTGCTGGTAAATTTTGCACTTCACTCCCGATTCTCTTTGTTTAATATTGTTCCATTTAAATATTTAAATTCAATGCGTTTCTGTTTTCATGAGATGAATACCAAACTGCATGTAGTAATATGACATTATCAGTAATTTTGTATACTAGGTACACAATGAAAATGTATACAAAAGAATAGAAACGACTACATTACGTACATTTTGATAACAATTAGCCGAGACCGAAATGTAAAATAATATTCATTGACAAAAAGTAAAACGAGGTTAAAGAGTCGACATTTGTATTTAAACTCAGTGTAATATATGCTCGTATTCGTAGATTATGTTACGTGTACATAAAACGTTCATATTTCGCTTATTATTCACACATTTATTTCTAAGATAAATTATACTTAACAGACACAAATCAACCTGCAAATTCAATTTTCCATTCAAATTACTTCGTCCGGTGAAAATTTTCACAAAATGCAAATCAAATAATTCAAAACAAACGCAAATCAAACATCCCAACGCCTCAGCTCGGTACAAACGTGTACGTATTTTATCCTTGTATCCTTTTAAAATTGTCAATAGTGAGAATTCCTCAAGACACGCTGCGGCAGGTACTGCGTTATCAGCGGCGCGCTCGTCGCTCGCCAACGACCGTGGGAATGAAAAAAGCGTGTTAAACAATAGCAGCAGATAAGAACATCGTCAGACCCCGTTTAGGGCACCTTCCAGTAATTGCGTGGTTCCACTCGCCAGCCTGTAGCTTAGCAACGCACGTGTAACATTGATGTTGTTCGATCGATGTATATCAAATATTCGATTTTGTTTAAATGAAGTTGACAATATAACAATAATAGAATAATGAATAGTAAACAGAAGTACCTATTAGGTATGTTAGAATTTTTAATATTAGACACATTGTTTTTTAATTAGTCTCTGGTTATCTTTCCTCTTTTTATCTATGGCCTATATTAATGGGAGAGTTTTGTTATACAGTCAGAATAGCATTCAATAATGACTTGATATTATTTAGTTTCCACTAGTTGAACACCTAATATCAATGTTTGCTATCATTGGATATCACCCTATACAAAAGTTGTATAGGGTAGTATTAAAACTTAACATTGAAGATAATCTCACTTTAAACGTCATTTCGCGATCAGATACATCGATAATCACATAACTTTCCTATATCAATCAAACTATACCTTACGATACAATCAGCTTTTTATTTAACGTTGAAGATAAAGAGCCCTTAACATTACAATCAAGTTGTTACTTTGTATGTGAATTGTATTCGCAATTTGTTCTTGATAAGAGGAAAATAAAATATCGCCGTGGGGTTTGAACGCACCCTGCACCCTACTCTCCAACGGATACAGGTGTAGTCTGTTTATTTGGCCGCCATCTTTAAAATCCATAGACACTCTCCAGTTTTTTGTTTCTTTATTGGCAAATAAGCTATTTATATTGTTGATATAGGTCGTAAATAAAAATATCGTGTTTCCGGTTCTCGTTCCAGATTGTATTGTTTGCCAATTTTTGTTTTTTATTGTTTATGAGACTCCACTTGACAGTTTAATTTATTTATGCATCTTCAAATATACTCGTAATGTAATACATGCATAATCTCAGATGTGCAGCAATGAATCACGAATCAATTGTTTATTTAAACTATTTAAACATAGGTTCACAGAATTGCGATTTGTAACTGAAAGTAAACATTTTCATGTTTTCCTAGCGGCCCACATCGAATTCGTTGCTCAATACTTCTAATACAACAAACAGTATGAACGCATAACCAATCAAAATGTATTTATTTATACATTCTGAAGTCCCAATTTTTATATATACCTGTTTACTTTTTATTACATGCGTAGCCCGTTTTACTTGATACTCTTTAAAAAATGGTAGTGCGTAATTATCTCTCTCTTTATTGCATTATTATTAAATCTAATATTATCTTTCTGTACAATACATAATACATGAAGATACAGAAGAAGTCAAAATTTAGTTAATGAAATCAAAACATTGTTTTATTACAAAAATCTAAAATTAATTAAAGAAGATCTAATACTCGTACAATAGAAAAGAAAATTTGTAGTGTCAACTCCGAATCTCTTGTTGAAATCTACATAAATACTATTGTCATTTTTATTAACTTGCTACTAGATGGCGTTGTTTCAACATTGTTTTAACAGCATTAGAACATTATATAGCCTGTCATTGTTAAATGGATTTCGATGTTGTATGGATGTTCGGTAAACACCAAATTTCCGCAGCCAGCGAACCGTAGGTACCTACTATTTACTCAACAAAGGAGCAATAATCTATACTTAGTAACATGCGTTTGAATTTAAATGTAGAACATACTTTTGATTGCTTTTAAAAAATAAGGTACGTTTTGACAATCTAGACTGATTTTATCTGATTTTAGTATGAAATCATTACGTAGCAATCTAGCCTTTAACATCCAAAGTTAAATAACCAGGCACGTATTAAAGTAATTTATATAAGTATTTTTTATACATGCCTCAGAATTTCTTCTAAATATTAAGTGTATGTAGTGTACCAATCAACAAATTTTCAGTATTGTGTTAAACTATGACCTAAGCGCTTTTTCCGAGAAAACCCGTGCTCATACATAGGACAATAATATTAAAGATAAATAACATATTTTAAATGGTTTATTTTTTATGTTAATTACTTTTAAAAAAATCCACCCAATATTTGGTATAAATAAAATATTGTACCCGAGTTTAATTAATCGACGCGCCCGTATAATAGGCGTCGATAAATTCACGAGTTTCGGTTGTAAAATATTTTTAACCAAACGTTAACATCCTGTTAATAGCTACTAATGTCACGGTGACATAGCTCCGACCTAATTTCTGACGTTGAAATGGTTTTTAACAAGCCGAGTAAATTAGCTCCACCATCTACAGTAGTAAATATAATGGACGTAAAATCCAGTTCAGTTCTATAAATGCAAAATTAGAAACAATAATTCATTTCTATAAATATACAAAGGGTTTTTCTGAAGTAAGGAGAACTGCTAATGCTGTTCTGTTCGTATCCCACAGCTGGACATAAAAACAGGCTACATAGGCGAAGACCAAACCATTTTCGTATCTATTTCTCCTTTGTTTTTGGCATTTATTATTTGGTAGCGTTTGACGCATTTTAATCTTATAAGTAAAATAATCTTCAATTTCAAATTTCACTACTCTGGTTCTATCACACATTTTAAAACAAAATCTTAACAAAACATCTAATAAACTGTTCACGACCAGTGATTGCTTTGTTTCAAAACAAAAATGTTACATAAATTGGCTGTGACACTGAACTTAACCTTATACCTGCTAAATTAACATACAAAAGTACTGAAAATACATTCATTTGAATGTCTAATGGACGCCCTGATACACCGATAATACCTAACCGAAAGAGTCTATGAATACATTTTATTACTGAGTTCATTCGTAATTGTGTCAAGATTAATGAAGTTAGAAGTTATTCTATAGTACGTATAGATTACTAATATTTTGACGAAAACAAAAAAGTTTACCACTTTTTTACTCTTTTGCTTGCCAACCGGTTTTCCTTCTCTTGGTTGATATTTACGAGCTTTGCTATCAATAAAAAAAGGAAAATTTATGATCATGGTTAAATTTGAACTGGAGGAACACTATTGAAGATTTACACGTTAAAACGTTTCAAAGAAGCATTTATTGCAGCAATCCGTTTGCTTTGCAAATACGAAAGTTTGTCCAATGTTATAATAAGCTCGTAAAGTGCGGCCATTTTATCCAGTTGAGATCCAGCTATTATCCCGCCCACGTCTTAAAATAAACATTAAATTTTGACTGCGTGCTGTGGAACGTGAATTTTCCTGGTAGATTTTTCTCGCGGGTGGCGCTGCGCATGCGTGGGAGTTGGGCGGCGTTCGCCAATAGCCGGCAAGCCCGCCCCACGCTCCGCTGTCGCGGAGCACGCCTCGAAACCACTAACTTCATAAAACACCCACCCGATACTAATTAAACTCCGAAACTCACATTATTTTCACGATAATTATAATATTACTTTCACATAGAGGCCGGCTGCGGCTTTTAACTCTACCGTCCGCTGTTATGACGTAATTCCTACATAGAAAACGTCAACATATTCGCTTTTTCACTGTACACTGTCCTGTCACATAAAGAACAAGAATATACCTAGGTTCATATCCAATAGAATCGTCACTTTTTGGAATACCTAGCGCTGTTCTATGCAAAACATCTTAAGGTATCATAAATCACGGTTTCCAAAACAAAATCGGTGCGAAAATCTCCAAATCGATTAAGGTTTGGCACGTTAGTTTAAAACATACCGAGAATCTGTGCCGTTCTCTTTGGAAATACGTCATTTTATCAGTTCATTAAATACCTTCTTACGTGTACTATATACCAACCTTTCGTCATTAACATGTAGATTTAACGCAGCAAAAATGGGGGCACATTCGTAGTACTAACGTGCCCTAATCGGTATTAGTTTCATAGTCGTGTTGGTACTTGGAATGGGCTTTTTTTACAACCAAATGAGGCGAAACCTAGAAAAACTGCCATCAATCAAGTGTTTTTGTAATTTGCACCATTTGTAACCGCACTAACCATACATGTGTAAGCAGTAATGAGTACATAATTATTTATTATAGAACATTAATCGGAAAACGCTATTCTGGGCATACGCGGTGATAAAATCGACGTTCGTTACTTTTTATGACATAGTAGTGAGACATTAAAAATTAGATCATATTAATTATAAAAGGAGATAAGCAAGCTCTGGCACTTTTTGAGCGTGGACTTGTATGGTCATAAAAAGGTAAAGCCTTAATATAATCGTATTAACGGTATTTACTTTACTTCAGTTACTAAGAGCAATCTAAAAAAATGTTAACAGTAGACGAGTTATTTAAAATTCGAGATACAAAATCCACATTTGTTTTTTTAAAGTCGTGTTCATAAATAAATATTGCTATAATAAAGAAAAGTCGTAAGTAACTTCGTAAGAAAAGTCGTAAGTAACAAGTTTTAATAAGTGTATGAAAATTTGCACGTAGTTAGCTATGGCCTAAAGCCCTCTAAATCTGGGATATACTTGCCCAGTACTGGGGTCAGTAGTAATAGGTTGCCAATAATATGAGTAAAGTATATAACAATATGAGTAAGATGTAACATAGAAACGAAAACACAGATTATAGTAGCGATCGCTTCTGTAGACTCTACGTCGCGTCATCATAATGGAGACCGCCTAACAGCCGATGTAATAATTGATTGGGCAGAGGTCAAATCGATTGTGGGATGCCCATCTATTGTACAATTTATCTGGAACCACGACAGTAATACAGCTGTTTTGACACAGGTAAAATAATGTAGAATTTGTCTGTCTGTTTGTATAGTACAGGAGTTCCCAAAGTGTGCGCCGCGGCGCCCTGGTGCGCCGTAGAAAGAAAATATGGGGAGACACATAGATTTGACTGAGAAGTTATTAAATTTATTGTTATAATAATCAAGTTTCATAATATTTCTTATTTATTAAATAATAATAAAATGTATATTCATGAATAATATATATAAAATTTCACAACATAATAACGTGCCTACAATAAAATAAATTTTAAATACAAAAAGTGGCAACCAGATTGCTGTCCCTAGGATAAGTGCTCAGAATGCTGGCAACATTACCTCGTTGAATAGCCAAGCTAATTTGTTGGCCGAAGTATGTGCCAGCTTCTTATTTATTGACGTTGTTTTAATTTTTGTACCTACCTATCTAACTGCAATAATTGTATTATAGGTACCTATTTCTTTAAACTGTACCTATATCAATTAGTTAGAGGGGAACCGTGCAGAAATATCAAACATCTAAGTTCATATAAATTAAATATCAAACAAACGGCTGTAAAAATGTTTCATTAACTTATTTTTAATTAAAGATTGGGAACCCCTGGTGGTTACCAATCTTTTACATAGTGTAATTCTGTAGGTGAATTAAGTATTTTTCGTAACAGATAAGTGGCAATCAGCATAGAGTACCTCTGGAAATTAGTTGCCATCTCTATAGACTAAGTTAGAATACCTCTAATTTTATTGTACCACACCCTTCACACAAACGCTTAACACTGTAAAACAGAAGTAGATGTACTGGTGGAAGTCGAACTACAAAGAGTATTACTATCTTAGACTAGGTGTGCTATGCGGTTTCACCCGCTGCTACATGAGAAAAAAAA
>DWLI01001072.1:0-17062 GCA_018249915.1 Cecropterus dorantes dorantes | reverse complement strand
AATCGTATTGATGTATTATTTAGTCAATTTACTCGTATTCTATTAAAATCCTATTACTTAAACTATTACTTCTAAAATGGCTAACTTTAATTAAATTAAAAATCATGTTACTTCTTTTATTTATCGCAAGTGAATTCGTGGGGATAGATATCTATCTATCCATTGTTGTCTAACAATAAGAACAACTTATCTACAATGCAGTTAGTTAGATATTGTAATAGTTTTCTTGACACATACGTGGTTATTCGATCGTTGTCAAAAGTGGAATCACAGTCAACTGAAGGGGCTTCCTTTTACTTTACGATTAGGGCACGTCCTTAGTCCACTGACCGTGAGTTAATCCTCCAGAATTATAACTTGAACCTGCTACCTATTACTGTGTCAATTTGGGCCACCTTTATTTTCACTTATTATTATGTCCATAAAAACGAAAGAATAGAATATTATTTCTTTAAGGTAGTTTAAGGAATTATTACATTTTTTCATTTTTACCCGACTAAGTCAAAAGATTTTATTCGGTTTGTATGTTCATTTCTTTGACACGCTCTACAGCTTGACGGATTGTTATACATATATAGTACATTTGGTGCATCATTGATAAGTGCTATGCTATTGTAGTACTAATACGTCGTTGTTCTACCAAATGAGTGATATTACTTATCATTGTAATTGACTCAGTTGTCAGAATCCCACAAGCGGGGACAGACATTATAGAAAAAATGCTATAATTTGTTACATAATAAAATTATATCTATCTATAGTTGTCAGTAGCGTTGGAAACTTTGATTTAGTTAGTAACAGTATTTATTTACCCGAACTAATTATTCTGTTTTTGCAACAGAAACAGGAAGCCCCAAGTATATTTCCAATATCGATGTGATCTCCTTAAAATTTTATAGTCAATAAATAGTGTCTTACCTTGCTAGTGCTTCCATATTGTGCATGGGTTGGCCCTTGATGATAGAGCCGTCAGGTCGTGGAACACCGTGGTGGGGCATGCCGGGAGACATGAGCGCGTGCTGGTGCATGAAGCCCATTGGCCCCAAGTGGGTTGGAGGCGCGTTGTACCCATTGGCGAGGAGTGGAGATTTTTCCATACGTGCCATTTCTGGAAACAAATTATACTTGAGTATAAAAAATCAACAATGTTGAATTTGAACTTTGCACTTCTGTATTTCTTTTCAAGTTGTTTATTACAAAGATAAATCACATGAGTTTAATTTCGTTTCAAGAAAATTAAGACATGATGCCTTTCTATTGCTTTTTGTATAGGTACTGAGAATCTTCAGATTCTAGATATTATATCTAAGTTTTTTTGTTCTATCTATGGAGTGCTTTTGTAATTGCTAATCGAATGAAATTGTATCAATAACAATACGTCATCTCAATATTCAAAACGCCGTAATAAACAGCGGGTCTACTTAAAAATAATCACGTACCAACTCAGGTAAAATCCAATTAATACCCAGTATTATCATTTAATTACTCGTTCCAATAATCGAATCGCCCGTAAAACGGTGTATCAACAATAATAAAATGAGCAATGAATTTTGAGACTATTGTTTTCTGGGTACCACAAACAACCCGAGTAAACATAGGGGGTGTTGGGCAAATATTCTTAAAATGACCCCCTGAGGGGGTGGTGACTCGGATGGTCTTCGGCTGTCCACGGCCCCCTCCCGAGGTCACCAAACGGACTGGGGTGTCGGAAACAATTAACAAGGTGTCGAATTAAACACGAATTAACGTTTGGACCGTTAAAGGAAAATACCCTTTTCCATTGTACCGGCGCTCTACAAAGGATTTTGGGATTGCTGAGTATTAAATATGTGTTTCTCTTTGTTACCCGATTAGAGGTGCAGGTATGTTGGATGTTTGAAGCGGAACTTTGATTTTCGTTTCCTATGAAGGGTTAACGAATAAACATTACACTACGTATTACTTTTCACTTAACATTTTTACAAATTGTATTAAAATTCCGTGAATGTTTTTATGGATTATATTGGAGTTTCGAATATCAAAAATTCAGAAGAAATATAGCGAATAACACATTTATTGTATTTTATTGCTTTTATTACGGAATCGAAGGTGATTTATTAGTCTCGTAGAGCATTACTTCTCCCATAAGGAAGAAAGTTGGATAAATCTTTGAGTAGTATTTAAAGAAAGGCGCGATTTATTGGACCAAAAGCTTTATCATGATAATAGTCGTGTCTTCTTAAACAAAACATCAAATTAGCAATTACAATCATCCTAAAAATCGTCATATGCTCTATATAAATCAACGGCCCTACCATTGAATTTGAGGATTATACAAAGTTACTGACAAACAAACATTATGACCAATGGACCCTGAATTAATTGACTGGGTTTATTTACTTAGTTAACCGGCTACGTTATCTTCTGAGCCATACACCGCATTAAATTTGTATTTGTTGTTGCCAGCTTTTGTGTTTTATGTGGATGTTCACTTTGTTGTTTCTCCGTTTGTTGTACTAAACAAACAAAACAATAGTTTGTGGATATCAATTTTGAATCATGTTACATATAGGTAGAAAATATATTCACAAATTTCCACAACAGTTTGTAGTCTAAATAATTTACAAAACATATAGAGTAAAACATAGCTTAGTGGTTAAAAGTTTGGACTTTCAATCTGGGATTTCCAGGCACATTATTATTAAAGCTTTAGCGGTGATGGAAAATATCGCGAAGCGCCTCGTGTATGTGTGAAAAAATATATCTTAATGGTGTGTAAAGTTTACCATTCCGCACTTGATCACAGTGATAAGCTTAGGACCCACGCACTATAAAAGGATTCGGACGACTGATGACGATAAATAAATAAATATTAAAATAAATAAGAATCTAAAATTTACTAATAAGTAAAAAGATATTTTATCTTAATTAAGGCCAATCAGAATCCAGTATGATATACTTATATTACGATCGGTTAACTAGTACTTATAAGTGTTAACAATGATAGTTAAACTCACATCAATAAGCATACAGGTCCCTTCGAGAGTAATAAATTCACCCAAAAACCACAATTAGGTCAGCAAAACGTAATAATTTTATACAAATCCCTGGACACATAAAGCAGAGCCCGGCGACCGCACCGGTCAACCGCACTTACTAATTAACTAAATGCGTGTTAAATCTCGTAATAACCTGCGGTTTTACAACCCTCACAAGGTATCTCTTTCTCACTTCTTCTGTTTACATTACACTGTCCCTCTTTAATTACGATTGCTATTTATTGATATTTCAAATTTACTTTAATTTTAATTTATTAAGTTTTTTTTTAAGATTGAATTACCTAACGAGCGTGCAGTTCACCTCATAGTTGTTTACAGCCGCCAATGAAGTCCGTAACGTTGTTTATAGATCAAGGGTTCCATTGATGCACAATCCCTCTTGTGGTCTAAGATTTCATGTGTAAGTCAGCCGACATCGATACCCTGTCACCAGTAACGTATGATTTGCTTTACGCTAAAAATAAATGTGGTGGTAGCTCTCCTCACAAACTACCTGTTTCGATCACCATTCAAAAACGTAAACATATCAATCCCTATCAATCACTGAACACAATCAAATGTCAGAAACTCCAATTTTAATGCGTTAAGCTTTTGATGTTTTACCAAAAAAATGACTATAATACTGACCATAACCAAAAGCTCATTGATTACCATTATGACTATTATTAGCCGGATCCACTGATCGGGCATTTAAAGAAATGAAACGTCGATTGTGAACCGCTATTATCTTGATTTTCATCAATTTATTGCTCGAATATCGACTGTCCTCGACAAATGATCGCACTAAATTACCGGCCATTATTTTGAATTAGAATCGATAGAACGGGACCCCAATTATATCACTTATGTGTTTAAAGAAGGTTGGGATAAAAACGGTCATAACCGCAAACTGGTGATAGAATGAGTATATTTTGACCGGGTAAGTTACCACACCTTTTTCTAGGGTGAAGCAGCTCTTGCGTTTCGATGAAAAGGTCCCATTTTACCCCCTTCGATTTAGGAAATAGCAACGCACCTGTGATTGTCATTAGGTAGACCTAACTTCACTGCATATGAAAGTGGGTTGTCACCCGTGTTCAACATGAAAGTGGTTATAGATATCCATGGGTGGCAGTGACCACTTACCCAATGGGACTGCATACTCGTTCGCTACCTCAAACTTGTATAAAAAATAGAATCCGCTTAGAATCCGATCCCAATTTAGCGTTAATAGTATTTATTTTATCTCATTCCAAATCAAAAACATAGTCATAATCGTTTTATAGGTGGTAAAACCCCATTTGGCTAACTTCTAGAGACAACACTAGTAGTTTAGCGCTGCTGCGTTCAAGACTGAAGTATATGGTAAGGAATATTTATAAGCGGCATTTCAACTTAGTCCTCAGGGATAGCAATGCAACGAAGGATCCGGGGTTGAAATATACTATGCCCATGAACGTCGGTTACCACTCTGGACCATTCTAGAAGATTGTAAGTAACTGCCCGGACGGCATATACGAGGGCGGGTTCTTTTATACACAGTCATATTTATTCTTACAAAATTTATTTTTTTTTTTTTTTTTGCCAAATTTAACTTCTGCCTCAGGGGCACAAAATCCACGCAACAATAATGTTTATGACTTATAAAGTATCATTGTAAAGGGCGAAAAAGGCCCTTGTAGCCACTTACCATCAGGTGGAATGCGTACTCGTTTACTACTTCATATTGTATGATGTTCCACCACATAGATACATGATCGACGTTACAAAATCAGCAAGGGAATAATTAATTTAGGCTTGTAACAAGCTGTAGCGAAGAAACTTTACATTCGCAGGTCCGAGGATAATGGAACAGACATAATAACCATTGAGTTTTATTACGGACAGATTACAAAATGACCAAACCAGTAAGGCATAAATGATTGGTCATAAAGCGAAAAGAACGAGCGCCGTGACTGACAATGTATATGAAAGTAGTTACTTGCTTCTACATTTCTGGGGAATGAAGATTTGATATTTTATATATCATTCTGTAGATTTATTTTAATTAATTATATCGCAAATTAATGATGTGTAAATTAAAAAAGAGTTTTGAATTTAAGCTCGTTTAAGTATATGTGATTTTTGTATATGTTGCTACTAGCAGATACAAATCACTTGTAATAAATTATTAAGTTATTCTTAGTGAATATATTTGTTTCAGAATCGTGCCTTAAGAAATTTAAAACATACATCTTGGTAGGTATTATAAATATTGCATTGATTCATTACACAGTTATTTATGTAAACGTTGACACTATTTTATTCTACGTTGTATCATTTCGTTAGTAATGATCGTATACAATTTACCACATATGTATATGTATCAGCACATACACTTTATGTAAAGACCTCCACCTCACATGAAGGGTTTGAACAATAAGAACAAAACCTTTGCAGGCAGAAAACTATCGTAAAAGTGGCCTACTAGGTTTTACAACTCCGTGTTATTACATGAAACCTTAACGTAAATCACAGAAAAGGAATAAATTATTAATCGCATTAAGCTTCAGAATAAATAATGGTCATAAGATAATACAAAGTTGTGTTTGAAATATAGGTTCAAAAAAGATAATGGAGTTTTAAGACTAGTTTTATTTAATGCCCCTACTAATCGTGTACCTATATATAAATATATAATAAAAGATGCTCATACTATATTTTTACTACTTTTAAAAGATGAAATAGAACAATTTATAATTTATCTAAGTTTTTAAATGTTATTTCAAATATTTTTACTTATAAATTAAATGCTTATTAACGAGCATTCGTGAGTCAAAAACGTGTTAGCCTTGTTTGACCCGACAGTTATCACTTCGCATTAAGAATAGTTTTACGAAATCCAACAAATCTCAGGCCTTGCGCCACCAAAACGAAGAACTACGAAAATGATACAAAACAAGGCGAATTAAAAGAAAATTACAGCCGGCCGGCAATCGCACCGTTTACAATAAACACATAATTGTACGGTCAGTATTCCAATGGCATATGCGATTGGCCAAAATAACTGTCTGCAATTTGCTGAATAAAACGTTCCTTGTCGTTTGCATGTGCAAGATTCATTCAATGCTCGCTTTGTAATGTTTTATGATGTATCAATTTGTCTTATATTAGGCGTAAAAGATAGAGTTAATAAACAAATAGAAATATTATTTATTACCCGACTGAGTCAGGAGGGTAATGTATTTTGAGTGTATGCATGTAAGCTTGTATGTAGGTCCATTTCTTTGGGACGCGCTAGGTACAACTCAAACGGCTTGACGGATTGTGACATATGACATATCATTAGAATCGTTTTAGATTGCAGAGTGACATAGGCTGTATAATTAAAAAAATAGCGTCTATAAATAGGTGGGGGTGGACGCGACGACTTATTTATTATCATGGCAATATGGGTATCAAATGAATTAATTTTTACTTGCTAATATTACTAGTTTACGTTACGGATTTCTCCAAATGGGTATTGGAGCAGTGATAATTAAGCTGCCTACATTATTCGAGTTGTGAATTGTTTTATCTATGTCTGTTACATACTTTTTCAAACCAAACCACAGCAGCACAAACACTGCTGCTATATCAAAGGCTTATAAATAGGACCTGTGGTCCTCTACAAACAGGATGAGTTCGACAATCTTTGAAAAATGTAATTTTTGAAACTATTTTAATTAGAACTGACAATTTTAATGTTGATAAACGTAATATCTTATCCTAAACTTCTGGACATAGATTAACAATTGTAATGAAAAGCTCATTTTCTAATCTTCAGCGCCCTAAACGTTGTCGACCATAAAACTGCGTCCATATTAGAAACGTGTATAATCATGTACACAAGTCACGTGCCAAGTACAATCAATAACAGTAATACACAATCGCCGACAAAATGCGAACGGTCAATAACTTGAGTCAACAAGATGAGGCATGAGTGTTGCCAGATGTAAAAATAGCAAATACACTTTCATATTACACGCCCGAATCAATGGGAGACGGGTGATTGACGTTGTGACATGATAGGGAAAAGATAATTTGTGTAACGTAGTAATAGAGACTTAGAATTAGGTCATTATAACCTTAACGAAACTAATCATGAGGTGTTTTGAATCATAATTAATTGTATTTTCATCGTTTACAAAGTTCTTTAAAAAAAATAACGATAATTACATTTCTGAACGACTATGAACGTATGTATATTTTTTTTATAATTCTATTCATAGTTAGAATTATTTTTTGAGTTATTCTCTAAGTTATCTTTGCAAAAAATATTCATAATTACGTTGCTGAAGTGTGAGACGTAATATATTATTCCTAGTCCTGATCTTAGTCACAATTCTATTTCTTTGGTTGCTAACAACAACAAGAGCAGATAATAAGAACACGTATGAGCATATCAATAAAGTAAGACATTTCCGCAGAAGTGTGGGTGTAGTGGCTTACATTGCAACACCGAGAGACTTACGTCTTCGCCATAAACTCTTTCATTTAGCTCGGACGAGTCTTATGAACAATAAAACGTTGAGGGCTGGAGATTCGGACTATAATAAAATATTTGCCCTAACGCGCTAATCCGCCTCCCTCACTTGTGAACGTTATTTGGTGAATAAAGCGAACAATGCTTGGGACAATATTAAATATAAGAACATATTTAATTTTTAAAAATGTTAAATAACTTGACTATTTATAAGATACAAGCTTTTTAATAGTATAAGATATGTTACATGTTATCTATCTCGATGTGTTGAATTCCGGTCTGCCCGTAAATTACCTAGATTGAGGAATTAAATCTAGGAATTAGTAAATAACATCTTTAAACACAATTATTATTGTCTGTCTTGTATTTCATTAATCAAAATGATAACGTCAATACCTGCATAATGTTATATCTTCCGTGGTTCTTAATTAAAGAACCAATCATACAATATTCATAATATCACACCTGATATTAACTGCGCATTGTAAAAACATAAATGACTAATAATTAAATCAAACGGAAATGATTGACTATAAAACACACATTTATCACAATACATTGTAACAGTTTCAATAACGTCGTAAAAGATGTTAAAAATTGTGTTTACGACTTTATACTACACATATTGACTGCGTCAGAAGGAGTGTATTTTTTTGGAGCCTTTGAAAGTATGGACGAGTATGGATGACTATTTCTTTCGCACGCACTGCAACCCCAACAACTTGACGGATTGTGACATGCATATTATATATCATTAGAATCGTCTCAGTTTGCAGAGTGACATAGGCTGTTATTTTTTTTTAATGGCGCCTGTAAATAGAGAATAAAGGGACGGAAGGTACGATTTTTACCCGACTGCGTCAGAAGGAGGATAATGTTTTTTAATGTCGTAACAATATGGAAATCAAATTTAATAAAATAAACCATTACAAAAATATATATATTTTAATTGTTTTATGATTATACGATATTTCTTTCTAGCATCTATCTAGCAAGTACATTCTCTTCTTCGGTCTTCGGATAATGACAAAAATATGTGAAGGTAAGAAGAAAAGAAAGAAAAGATGTTTACGTACATCTTTTCTAACTGCTAACGTGTATAACATAGTAAATTAAGATTAGTGAAACGATCACCCCACGTAAACAAACAAAAACTCGTACAAAATAAAGTTTAGTGCAAACCTGTACATTCGCTTCCGACATATTACTCAAGAGCCCGCAAACCCGGGATAACTTAACGCAGTGCCACCCAATAGGAAACAAGTTTCGCGTCAATCCGGGACTATTCCGTTGCGAAATAAAACTTCTCCCTCGTGTGCGGAAGAGGGTCAGGCTTAATTACCCGTAAATTGACCGGGATTCGGCTTCATCCGGGATAGATATATGTGCGAGGATTACCTCGTGTCATACACGTTATTACGTTTATGCGTTTGTAGGTGAGAATATCAGAATATTTAGCCATATTGAACAATAAAATATCTGCTTTATATTATGCTTACTTTTCTTTGTCCATATTTATGATACGTTGTTCTTTGTATTAGACTAAAGACGTAGAAAGATTGATGTAGCTAAAATAGCATGCATTCCACTTGATAGTAAGCCGTCACTGGTCATAATAAATATGATCATTGGCCATCAACTTAGAAGGGGATAAAACCTGAAACCGACCGCATTACCAGTCCTTAGGACTAAGATGTTCCTCTTATATGTATGTAGGCCATTCGATACTTTTTAAGGTACAAAAACATGTCACAAAAATACGACCTTTTGGGTGAACTACACGAACTTTTTACCCATGTTGTTATTAAGATAGTTATTAATTACTTCTTAGGGTTCCGTACCCAAAGGTGTAAAACCCTATTACTAAGCTTCCGCCATCGATTGGCACAGGAATCTATCTTTTTAACCGTAAAATATATAACTATACGTATTTTTAACAGAGTTTGTTTCATTATGGAGACCATAACAACAAATACGAAAAATTATAAAAATGAAGGAAAACCCCGTAAAAGGAACCAGTGATTTTTCGCGTTTTTCGGTTTATCTATGGAACCATTCTATGATAACGTTGAAGTTGAACATTTGGTAGTACCGAAGCCTCTCTGTTTGAGTCTTCCTTAGATTTGGCCAATTAACTTGCCAAAGAAGACATGATAAGATCATGTTTATCGGCCGTACCTGAATAAAATTTAGTAAGTTTAATCTTGTAACAAATTATAAGGAAAAAAAATCGATCTATGAACCTAAGTAGTATTAAATTGTGGGGTTACTGTAACTTTAGATTATTACGCAATAATCTCCACTAAGTTCCTTACTTTTGGATAATATCTACTCAAAAGTATCGATATAAAATGAAATCCATCAAAGTGCCACAATGGACCGAATTGATCTCGATTCTCGACCTAGAACTTGTTAAAAGTAACTCATCCGTAAACTTTCACAATGGAAGCAACGCCATTGTTACATAATAACTATCGAAGATATAGAAATATCGAACCATATTTTTATTAATATTGCGCACAAAAGAGAGATTATCTGTCGGTGGTTTTGGCGGCAGCTGCCACCGTTCATATTAATTCGTTGCTCGAATAATGATACATTTTTAAGAGGCAAATTATATTGTAGAATTTATCTTAAAGTAATGTATGTTACCTGCAAAAAAAACATATGCTTTCGTTTTACAAAAGTATATCTATTTTATTCGATATTCTCTTAGCTTACAGCTTAAACAATTTGTATCAGTTGTCACCAACGTTCTAATTGCATTTTCAAAACAATTATAATTCACATAAAAAGTGCTTTGAAACCACATACATTAAATATGTATATGATCTGAACAATTTTTCTGTCCATTGCATAATTGTGGCCATTGTGTAATTAGAACTTGTCTGAATTGAATAATAAATAAACATTTCTGAATCGTCATATTTATCTCTGTCGCCCGAGCCATGACATGCCGTTTCCTCGATGAAATAATACAGGGTTATTACGTGTCGTCGATCAGTTGCCGAACGCAGTCAGTTGCGGAAGAAAAAACGTGTAATTTCAACCAACTCGATCGATCGAAACAAAAATCGTTTTAGTATGTAAATGCTCTGGGCGAAATCGGGTCGAGTTGTCGATAACAGGTTAAAAATGATGTATTGCTTGTCACAAAACTTTTGATGCCGGTGGCAAATAAATCAATGTGGAATCGATATTATTCGTCGCAAGTCATTCACTAAAAAGATCGTGCGTACTTCTTTTTGAGTATTAACGAAGGAAAAAAATAAACTCATTTAATGTAATAAATTTATAGTATTACTTTAGTATGATTATTTTTATCTATATCGACAATAATACAAACACATCTATTCGCACAACAGTAGATTAAAAATAAATAAAATTCTTATCTGCTCCCATAAATCAACAATGAATTGCGGTGTTTTAATAAAAACGGCAGTTTACAACAATTAAGCATCTGAGAAATGTTGCCAGCGCCGACATTCAAATGCGCCGGTATTGCTAATTAAAAGAAATTCCTTCGTTATGCTTTTACCCGCGCAAAAAACAAAATGAATGTGCCATGATGACTCCAAGGTGTGAGTAATGTCGTAAATGGCTAGGAAAACAACATTTTAATTGTAAACCTCGTTGCACACCACAAACAAAACTATGGGAATTGCGCTGAACTGCAGAGTGCAACGCTGATGTCTGTTATTATAAATGACGACATTAAAAAATCTAAGTTTAAATACCTCAAGTAACCAAAACGTCATTAAACTACTGATTGCATTGTTAAATTATTTATGTAGGCTTAATTTTTTACTCTACATTTTACGCTTTACTTCACTAACACTAATTTTTAAAATTGTACTACTAAATTAAGGTATGTATAATGCCTAAGCCTATATTTGCAAATCCGAAAGGCATTTGTCCTATAGCAGTGCAGAAATAATTCAGATACTTATTCAGTGCTCGATTCGAATGTGAGGAATTCGAAACATTGGGATCGATATATGGAGCAAAGAACGGGAGTGCCACTCGTGTTGTAATGTGCATTCCTGGAATACGTGGAACCTGTTTATTTGATTGTGTGTTATCATTTTATATAGGCTTCTTTCAAAATTAAGAAATAAATTAGACACACAATTGTCTTACGTTTAGATATTTAGCAATGTTATACTTGGTAGAACTAATGGATTGTATCATAGAAGATAGTTAGAATATGATAATCGACTAAGGAGGTCTACTTAGTCAGTTATTGGGGTTGTAACTAGTAACTACTTAATTTCGGATTTTTATTATTTTTGGTTTTAGAAGCAGTTGCACCGAGGATGTCTTCATCAATTTACATTTTAAAAGATTAAGTAAACATGAAAAGTATCAAATTTCATGAATTATTTTCAGCATATGGTTCAAATATGACCAAAAATATTTTTTAGTCACACTAACCATTAGAATTGAGTCAGAGTAGAACAGAATGAATATCATCGGAAATAATCAATCACTAAATAGATTAATCGGTACCAAAAGGAATGTAAGAGTATAGTATTAACTGGTTCAATGGTATTATTGTAATATAATGAACTATCTACACAAAAAGACGGCTTTATTGGACACAGTGTAGAGTACACACTGTTATGATACCACACGTACGTGTTAAAGTAATTTAATTTATATATCACAGGTGCACAAACAAACCTGGAATAAAACTGCTTAATGCAATAGATACAAGTATCTAAGGTGTAAAATTGTAACTTAGTATAATCTAGCGAAGTAAAAACCATAATTGAATGCAATAACTCATGTGTTCTATATAATTATATTTCATCGAAGTAGTAGCTTCTATTTTTAATCCAATTATTTTTATGCAAGGCAAACTTTAGCAATAAATTGATATTATCTCCAGAATGACGTATAATTGAATGCCGATATTCGCATGTATCGGCCGCTAATAAGCGACTGTCTTGACATTGTAAAGGCATCTATCAGCAGGTGGACACCATTTATTTAAGGGCTGTTGTAAATTTCGCAAAAGCTCAACTCCTTGACGGCTTTACTAAAATATTTGCAACGAATGTTATTCGCGCGACTCCGTCTGACGGATCTTCATAGCTGTATTTTTTAAAATAAATATTCAATACAAATAATATGTTTTCTTAACAACGGATTCTATCCCAATCAGCGTCTTCCAAAGTATTGTCAGAAGATGGCTGTTATTTTATTATTTCAGGGATTAAGTGCACATGATCAACAACGTAATTTATATTATAATTAAGTGAAAAGAACAAGTTCTATAACCTTCAAAATAATTTTAAAAGTTGTAGAACCCTGTGGTTCACCACTGCCAAACCTATTTTGGCCTAATAACACAGTGTTAAGCAATGTTATGTTCTCATCTGAAGGGTGAGGTAAGGGAGACATACTCATCAGAGTGATTTCCAACTTAGTACTCAGTCAGTCAATTTATTTTGGTCCCATTGCTAGTCAAACGCCTTCTCTAAGAATGATGGAAAATAGTGGATAAATAGTTAGGATTAAGTTCATCTTGCTTTCAGAAATAGTATTCGAATACAACGTCGTTAAGTACACCAAGCAAAAGGTTTCTTCGCTATCAAGGCATACCTAATTACTAATTCTGAGGACTTCTACAAATTACACATCCATTGCGAGTCTTAAGTTCCTTGACTTTACCCGCAGGCGACGAAATTCCTCACCTAAATCAATCAATCGGCACTCCTAATAGCAAAACACTTCAAACGAACACCAACTCGAATGTGTAATAATGATCAATTTTTCAATAAGGAATTTAAGTTATAGGAACGAGCATTAAAATTGCAGTAAAGGCATCCCCACAATGAATATCTATGGCCTCCTTCGATCAAGGGGCGTGCAATTGTTCCTTCAGTAGGCAATTACGTTACGACAATTTATACGGAAATTATTTTATATTCACCGTCTAAGAAATACGATGACATTTTGAATAACTTTACTCAGCACCTCTTTGACCTTTTATTGATCTAGATAAGCATTATTATTCATTTCTGACATTCTGACATTCTTCGCCAAAGACTTAGTATGTCTATCTGAAGTGGCATGTCGAGCTGATGAGACTAGAAAACGGAGATTTCTAAATTAAACCTAAAATTAGGCTGAAGACATCGAGAAAGACCCAGAATATTGTATATACTTAAAAAGAATTATGAGAATTATCTAAGAATATGCAGATTGCCTAATAGATAGTTCGAGTTAATTAAGTAAATAAAAGCCACTGTCGCCTTTGGAAATTAAACCAGCCAAAAAATAATATAAGTACCGACAAAGTTACACTGTGTAACCCAACTCTTTAAATCTGTTTATTTATAACAAAACTCATATGCCCACAAATACTATGTATTCTGTAAACTACTCACGAAAGGTAGAAGTTACACAGAATAAATAGCCTTGTTTGTTAATAAATTTACATCCCTCCAGAAGTAAGTAAATAACTTCATAGTATGCAGACGGGATGGAAGAAACTTTATAACTGTTACTTTATTTAGTCCAGTTAATGAGATATTACAAGACACGTCGCTAATTTCTCACTATTCACTATCTCGTATCATCACTTAGAACGGTACACTGTATGAACGACAAAATCAATAATCACTTATCAGCTTTGCTTCAATCAGCGCAACTAAAAACTGATCAGCTACGTGCGGGGCCTATTATATACGCTTAAGCAGGTATACCATTGTGCTACTGTAGTGCTAACGGTATAGCGACTACTCGGAGTAAATCATACAATGTTGTGTGGAAATCACACGTGAATTCTCTTCACCATCATTCATATAAACGTAAACTTTTTTCTAGCGTTCCGCACCACTTCGGCGTTTAATTATTGTTGCCACCGCGTTGATTGTTACGATTTCCTTATAAGGCACATCGGTAATTTGTTTGATTGCCTGCAATTGCTACTTAATGTTTTAGACATTAAAATTGTAAACGCAGCTGTGGATAGCAAGAAATTGCTATGACTGCTAACTCGCGCGCTGTTTATCGAGTGTTTTATGTATGTAGAGTAGGCAAAAACAATAGGCTTTCTATTCACTGATTGTGGAGGATGTGCTAATTACTTTTTATAATCCGATAAATGGTTAATAACGTTATACGGTGTAAAAAGTTTACGCGGTAATAGCTGTGTGTTAGCGCGAACTTTTTCAGTCGGTAATTACATAATTCCACTCGTACAAACGTAATCAGAAAAGAGAACAAAGTGTAATGATATGCACGATTTCTTAATGAAAAACAAACTATCAACAGTTTCTTTTATGGTATGTAATGGAAGCGGCTAAACGGCAAACAGTGCACTTGATATCATGTAGTCTACTGTTAGACAAATAGCATGTCAAATAAAATTTGTAACGAACTCTAAATCAAATCTCTTTTTATAAGAAATAGCAAACGAGCATGCAGTCCACTTGAGGGTGAATGGTTACTGCCGCCTTTGGACAACTGTAAGCAACTTTATATAACAAGGATTCTATCTGAAGTTAATCACAGATGGTTGTTACTCCGGATGTTGATGATCGCCTCATATGAAGCCGGTGAGCCTACCCTAAAATACTTATAAATAAATCAAATGAAAAATATTTTACTAAAATTAGATCCAAAAAATATTATTGAACGTAAATAAAATCTACCACCACTTCGCAAGGTATATTAAATACATATGTTATAATGTAGCATCTTGCCAGCAGAAGCATGTTATGATCCTGGCGCTTGGCAGACAATCAGATGCATTGCAAAAATTACCGCTGGTCAGTGTTGCTCATAATATGTATAAGAATAGACGTCTTGATATATCTGAGAACTAAATGGAAACATTTTATTGGCATATAAAATGTTGTATCCAAGTAAGCCCTTCAAACAGAAACACAGTGACAATATGACTATATACTCATGACATTATACTATGTTTGTTATGTTGACATTACCTTCTTCTAGAATTCAACTATATACAAAGATACGAACTCTACACGCATTTTTTATTATTTACTTAAATATCCCTATACGACATAATCTTCATTTATCAATGTATATATTAATAACATTGTAGGTAAAACTGAAACCATATCTAATTTCGGCACAATCCCTTCGCTAAACCCAAACGTGACATCCACATTCAAAACCTCATGATTTGCTAACACAAGAACAAAAGCGTGAACAGAGAAGAGTCGCAAATTGACTGATCCATCACATCCCCTACCCTTAACATAAACAGGCAAATCCTTACTTAATTTCAGTCGCAGAATTCAATCAGAATGTAAAGCTTTATACCCCTGCGAGTAATGTTATAATGCCTTACATTATCCCCCCGTTATAACATCCGAGTCTGCGACAGTACGAAACCTTTAATTATTATCAACACATCATTTTCATACCGGTTTCCGAAATAATAGGGTTGTCGCCGGAAAATGTTACACCGTGTCTACGCGCTGACTAATTAGGCTTGCATGTACTGTACGCTACCCTTTATCGCTTTTCAACGTTCTACTTTCAAACTAAGATACTTTTTGACCTAAAAAAAGATATGAATATTTCATAGTAGTACTACTATTATTAAGGTAGAAGAAACCTTTGCGGTTCAACGACGGAGGCATCACCTATTTTTTTAAATCAGTTTTAAGCGAGGATTAGAGATGGATATGGGTGGCATTGCTACTTATATGGACCACCGTGGATTCCTGTTTGTTTGCTATTATTATCTATCAAAAAACCTAACTGTAAATTATTTAGACTCACTCACCCAGTACTCGTAATAATCAAACTTAGTACCTTATAAAAGTAATTAATACCTACTTCAGTTATTTATTCAAGCATAGTAATAATAAAAGACCATTAAATATTTAACGAAACATTAAGCAACTAAAAATAATTGTAATCCGTCATCAATTGGAAACGTTCTGAGAGACAAAGTGAGCAACCCTTTCAAAGAGCACGTGGGCCGGCGATCCCTTTCACGCATTTCATATTCCTATTTCCATTCCATTCAACCTTCTAGGAGGATTATATTCTGCCTCGGATGTTTTCGTATCCTATTATTTCACAGGGTGAAAATGGGCCACCCGCCTCCTCGCTCACCCAAAGTAACTACGTATGTGCGACACGCGTATTGATATTTATGCCCGATCTAATAATATCTTATGACTATATCTGATGTAAGATAATCGTTGTATCTATTGATCGAATGTTGATAACCGGTAGCTTTCCCAAATATTCAGGAATACGGTAATCTAGTTAAGTTAATTGCAACGATCAATTTCAACAAAAAAATCCAGGCGGAATAAACCAGCACGTTTTTCACTTAGGAGTGTTTCGAATTGCAAATTTAGGGGAAAAAAAGCGAACAAACTACACTCAAAGTCAAATGCGGCAGTGCGCGATAAGCAAGTGTCGCTTATGCAAGATCACGAATGTAATTCTTCTGGGATTTCCTCGCGCTGGGCCCCCGCTAGGGGGCCCGGCGGGTTCGTGAGGGACTGGCCCTTTGCACGAGGAGCGCTACCGCCTCTCGTAA
>DWLI01001071.1:0-17067 GCA_018249915.1 Cecropterus dorantes dorantes | reverse complement strand
GATCTATGGCATGTGACCCTAACACCTACCTGTAACTCTATACACATAATTCAACACTAAAAAACATAGAGTTGTCTACAATACTCAAAAATTTTTTTTTGTTATATATGTGACATTAATCTTAGTCATAGTTAACTAGGCACAATATTTTTTTTTCTTTGTAATATGAGTAACAGAAAATAATTTCAGCTTTAATGTGAGCCAAAGGAAATATTTCAATGTATGTTACTATGTGAAGTCATAATGTTCATAGTTGAGTCATACAAATTGGAAAGAATTTGCGGTCACAACTTACTTAACCATACATTAGGAAAAATATTAATTAATATATATTGTTATAAAAGTATCAAAATAACAAATTTTTAAATACTTGTAATCTGTGTTTCTGATTTTGAAACAAATAAGCTTTTATGATAGGGATATTTGATCATCTCAGACTGAGACTCAAATTATAATTTTATAAAAAATGTGATGGACTCTATTGTTAATATTAATTGCTCAGGTCAATAAAAATATGGAAATTGAATGTGGTGCTAAATTATAATATCAATTATTTCAGACTAAGTGTGCTCCATGGTACCACTTGTTTCTATGAAACCATATGGCATGATGAAGCCTTCTAATATTGAGTTGTGTTTATACTTGAATTCTTTTTTTACAGGGTTTATGCAACAGGGTATTTCATCAATTAAATTATTTGATTATTTAAAAATGAGTTAAGTATGTAGATGACATAGTGGAAAATCAGGTAAAGTTAAAATTATATCAACAAAATTATTTATACTATGGGATTACGATACTAGGAGAACATGAGTTAAAAACACATCAAATTCAGTAATGTTCAAAGAGAAACTGCAACTAATCTAATCGTTATCTTTTAGCTGAAACTGAACAAACTATGCACGCAGCTATGAATAAAGCGCGCCCACAACACAATCAATTGTTTGAAACTTTATAGAGGAAATAAAAACCAATGAAAGTGAAAGTGACTGGTACGTTTTCGTATTGGATTTTTATAAGTTAACGTTATAAACGAAGACCCACCTGTATCGTTCTGGCAAGACTGGGATTATTACTCCTGAATAAAATTTATCACCATTTCGAAAAAATCGAATCCGTTTTGCTTTCCGTGCAGGTTGTGTTCGACCCATTACGTTGCGCCGATTCGTCCTAGATTTCATAATTTCCATATCGCTTAAGTCCTTTTCGAGTTCACATACCGAACTCGATCGGCTCCCACTACGACTCAAATTATTCTCCATTCTACAAATTAATGAAAGTTTTAACAAACTTAGTTTTGGTAGGTAACGGATAATGTTTAACACAATTCGTTTTAGCCTCACCTTGTCGTTGTTGGGTTCAACACACTCAATAATTAGGATTACTATTTATCGGACATTACTTTTTAGCGTCTCATTTTGTGGGCTTCAAATACTGGAAATTAGATCAGAAAAAATTAATTAAAAACGCGAAAAAGCCGTATATCATGAAACACACACGGAAATCTGCGGAAATCAGCACATATTATCTATGACACAGATGAAACATAACCACCGACACTTTACACTACAGATTAAATAACAATATTTTATAGTTGGACCTGACGATAACCCGATAGCTGCTGATAGTAAAAAAAATAGTGGTCTGGGTAGTAGATAAACATCCTATAAAACTTAGATAAATTGTTTTAATTATTTTAAATTGCACTCTAAACCTTAAATGTAATTATGTATATCTTCAATAGTATTCCTAAAGCTTTTCATTCTTTAGAATGACTATGAAAACTCCTACACACATTTTCTTTTTAATTCTGAATTATTTTCATGACACAAAAATTAGACTAAATTTTTGCTCAAAAATATAAAAAAGGCGATATAAGCAGTATTTTATACGTTCGTGAAATGATTTATTAAATATAATATTTTTATACAATCAAATATACAAAGCAATAGCAAAAGTATAAGTAATCGTTCTTAGGTTGTGAAATTTAACAAAAATAAAAACATTTATAAAAATAGTCGAGTGGTGTAGAAAAATAATATGAAATTTATCAAATTTGATTATTAATAATTGTGAGAATGATTTATAAGATTGTACCTAGTTCTTATATAGAACGTACAAAAATATATGTGAATATTTCACTAAAAATAAAACTTCAACCCTTCTTTTACCCATATGATGAGTTTAGGTTTTAAAGATTAATATTTTTCTCTTCTGGTAACACTGCCAACAGGTGACGCATTTATCAATTTCGTTTCGATAGATGTCAAAAGAAAAGAACGGACAAAGAGTGATTATTATTTGTGTGTTTTTCTAATCCTGATAAATTCTCGTGCAAAATGGCATCAAGAAAAAAGGTCCTTTTGAAAGTGATCATCCTTGGAGACAGCGGCGTTGGCAAAACATCGCTGATGAACCAATTTGTCAACAAAAAATTTTCCAACCAGTACAAGGCGACAATAGGCGCAGATTTTCTCACGAAAGAGGTAATCGTCGATGATAGGATCGTCACAATGCAGATTTGGGACACAGCGGGCCAGGAAAGATTCCAGTCACTGGGAGTGGCGTTCTATCGTGGGGCGGATTGTTGCGTATTAGTGTTCGACGTAACTGCCCCCAACACGTTCAAGTCCTTGGAGAGTTGGAGAGATGAATTTTTGATACAGGCTTCGCCACGTGACCCTGAGAACTTCCCATTCGTCATTCTAGGCAACAAAGTGGATTTGGACAACCGCGCCGTATCAGCTAAACGTGCACAGCAGTGGTGTCAGAGTAAAAATGATATTCCGTATTTTGAAACCAGTGCTAAAGAGGCTGTGAATGTAGAACTAGCATTCCAAACTATAGCCCGCAATGTGTTGGCCCAGGAGACAGAAGCGGAGCTGTACAATGAGTTCCCGGACCAGATCAAGCTAAATGCCAACGATAATGGCCGCAACAGGGATGGAGACAACTGCGCTTGCTAGGCTTCAAGTTGCACCCTCCAATATTGGCAATATACTAGTACTATTCTCATTTTTATATACAATTAATGCAATTGAATATAACACTATTTATAAGTAACATTTACTTTGGTATATTTACGGTTATGTATAAATGTATAGGAGTAATAGTTACACACATTTATTTCGGTGTTTTGTTTCTTGTTTAATTGCAAGCTGTGTTAAATTTTGCACCATTGTATTAGTATGTTGATAAATCACTATATGACTCATTGCTAGGAAACAAGTTTGTCTATCAATAAGTACAATCAGCTCACAATTGTAATTGAGTGGCTTCTAGAACAGCATTGAATAAAGTACTTTTACATCATACCCTCATAAATTAGGAGGCTTTTATAAAAAATATTTAAAATTTAGAACATTAAGGAAATCTGATATGCCAAAACAATGTCATCTATTAAATATTCAGGCCTAGATTAAAGATATATTCTCAATTACATTTTTGATAATGTTACTTTCATTATGTGAATAAGAACACATAAGAGGAAGAATATGTCTGTTCTTCAATGACTAAAGTTAAAAAAATATATGTGAGTAAAATGTTGGTACCTTCAGATATTGTTAGAAAGCTAAATTATTTTCTGTGTGAGGTGTTGCTTAAAACATATATGTTGACCATAAGCATTTGTTTAATTAATAAATAGTAATCTTGATGAGTGTTAACCTTAATAGGAAGTTGTTAAAAATTAGAATATTTATGAATTATATCCCAATTATGAATAAAAGTTTAAGTTAAAACCTAAATGTCAATAGTGATCAACATTGAGTTTTTAACAGATATACTAATAACTATAATTTGTTGATTTGTTTAAAAAGTCACAAATTCAATACAATTATTAATTTAATAGTCAGCCATTTGTACAATATTCGGACCTTGAACTTGACACCACTTGTTACTATAAGTATTATTATAACAATGTGATGATTCAATATAAGTGTTTACTTTTCTTGGATGCCTAAAATGAGCCTCTCAAAATCAAAATTACAATTTCTTACTAACTCAGTGAAATAATAAATGGATTGAATAATACTATTTGTTGTACACTGTTGTGAATGCTGTATGTGTTTACTTCCCTATGAATTGCTACACTTTTGTTTAACATAAATTTACTGATATTTTTGTATATATTTGATCTTTAAAATATTAGGTGTAAGTAGTTAATGTAACAGCAACAGTGAAAATCTGAAATATTCTGTAAAGGAAAATTGATATGTAACAACTCTAAGTACTTTAACAATGTTAAATATTTTGTTGTTTACGTGTTAAGTTAGATTAATAACTCAATGTTGAAGAATCTTAATAACTAAAGTATTCCAATTGTGGCTTGATACAAGTTGAAGGCTTAATTAAGTATTGCAGATTTATTCCATCAATATTTGTGGCCTCTCTGTTCTCCATCTTAAAATAACTACAGTTAAATAAATTGTCTACAAATTAACTATATATTGGTCCACTAGTAGAGGAACATGCCTTTGGTTGAATTTTTATATTTTTATCCAAATTTTATTCATATTATCTTTTATATTAGTAGATACCATGTTATGTTTATTACCGTTTTGTCTTGCAAAACGTAAATCATAAGAGCTAGTTATATTATTAAGTAACTACATACAACATAATTATGCTGTAATAATGGTTGCTTTTAATTTTATATCAAATAAATGAAAATCATTACGATTATGTTTTTTTTCAACCCTAACGATTGTTACTATGTTCTCTTATTAGTATTTTCCAACTGGCACTAAGTGGATGAACGGGTATCATTTTAATAGGAGCTGATAATTATTCAGTTTGACTGATGTTGTTTTTTACAATATCGACAAATTACAATAGGTGCATAGCTTAAAATTTCAATTTTTTACCCGACTGCGTTAAAAGGCAGGCAATGTTTTTCGAGCGTATTGTATTTTTTTGTATGTATGCCCATTTTTCGGCACGCTCTACAGACCTAAGGTAACGTACCCAAACCACGTAACCTTTTTTTTCTCAACTTTTGACCCCCCTCCCACCCCTAGCTGACCATCGGCAATATATAAATAGACCCCCTCGTCCCCCATTAGGTTTTACGTAATGGTTTATAAATACGGTTTTCAAGGATTTTTTGCAAACAGAAAGCTAAAGCCATATTTGAATATAGTGAAAAAAAGAGAGATCGACGAGACGACAAGAGATTTCCATTAGGGGATATTAAATGGGGGACCCCCTTCCCCCCAAAGAAATGGCCACGTTCCCTATCGGCTTTTTATGTAAGATTGAGGTACTACCTCAATCTTACATAAAAAGCCGATAGGCCGATTAGTGTCCGACCGGCCAAAAAAACTACCTTCGGTTTCGGCCAAGTTTTGACCGAAGCTGAAGGTTTCTCGCAAGCAAAAAAATTAACAACTGTAACGAATGCAGTAAACGGCGATTGAGATGGTAAAACGTAGAGGTAAACGCACACTTCGTAGTTGGCAACTTTTGTCAGTTGTGTTTGAAATTCACATTATTACAAAATGTTATTTAAAAGATTTATATACAAAAGTTTCATAATTAGTTTGGATCTGATTTTATTATGGTTTTCAAACATTCGGGTTCTGCCGAAGGTTGTAACGATAGCAGAATAATCGGCTTCGGCTTCAGCAAAAAATCGACCTTCAGTCGGACACTGAATTTAAGTACCAAACGAGTAGGCAGTTCACCTGATGGTAAGTGGCCACTGCCACTCATGGATATTTGGAAGCAACTTCATACAGAACGGGTTCTATTTGAAGTCAATCATAGATACGGTCGTACTCCCGAGGATTAAGATGGTCGCTTCTTATAAAAGTGAGTTGTCAACCACACCCTTCCACCGAAACTCAAGAATTGCTTAACGCTAGAAATAGGCGTGGGGATGGTACCTTCGTAACTATTGGTAACAATTCGTTTTACCACCTTCCAGAACGGCTTGACAGATTGTGAGATATCACTAGAGCCGTTTCAGTTTGCAGAGTGACGTAGGCTACATATTTAGAAAAAATGGCGGCTGTAAATAGGGATTAAGGGGAGGGGCGCGCGATTTTATCATGACAATATGCGTTTTTAATTAAAGTAAGGAAATAGACCATTCCAAAAAAGTTTATAACACTTTTATGTTATTTGACGAAAATCCATAAAACAGAATGTTTACATATTATAACAAAAACTGAAAATCCGACTGCTGAAAAATAATGAAAATTATGACAATCTCCCGGTTGTTTTATGGCAGCAATCCAACTTGAATTTTCTAACGCCTGTTATTAAGAAAATCCATCTATTCATTGTTTGCCCACCACAGATCGAAATATAACAATTTGAAGTAGGCCAATTTCTTTGATTGGCCAAATAATAATAATGAAATTATTAATTACTGATTAATAACGAGAATAACTCGTCTATTGAGATACCCAACACGATGCGATGTATTTAAATTCCAAAGGTTATGATATTGCTTCTAATGAGATTTGTTAAAAATGATTACCTTTTTTAATGGTCAAAAAAGACTTTAAGAAAAAACCAATACGCTTAAGAGTTATTTGAAAAAAGTTTTCAAAGGTGTATGAAGTCAGGTAGACTTCATGTAGACATTGCAGTGGATTGTGGCCAAAACTCCTTTACCCTGCGAGGAGTCCCATGCATGTAGGGTAGCAATGAGTTGACGATGCCGATATTTACATAACATATTCTAAAGCTGATAACACGTTATATTCAAATGTACAGTCATCACATTGAGCTTTTCATTCGAGCGCGATGGAATACTGTAAAATACCGTTACAGTCTAGTTTAGACTCTAGACCACCAATCTAGTGTCAATGGCGTAGTATGTTAACCACGTAGATAAGTGCCTATTGTTGTTTTGTTGCTTGTTTAAATATAACTAGGCATTGGAGTAGGTATTATATTACCTATGTTTTTACCTACAATATTTTTTTAAGTAAAATAAAAATAAAATAAAATGTTATTACCTAGAATATCGTACACCGTCATTATCTATATTCGACATGCTTCTGTGATAAATATTTCACGTAGAGGTGGAACAAAAACTAACTGTCCTTTTTGTTTGTCTGACTACGCATTTGACGACATGACGTCGGCAGATGCTTTGATATTTCTGCAAACTAAGTTGGAATGCTTCAGATAAGTACATCTCTGTTATTATGAGACAGAAATAGGTTAATTGACATTAAAAACTGTTTATCTGACCATGTAATAGTTTTAAGTATCCGTAGGTACATTTATTTTTCTTTTGACATTGCTCGTAACTCTACCCGTAGATAAGTATTGGATGTCGGACTTCCGCAACACAATATCAACCTCAAAGATCTTTAAATAATTAAAAAATAGGCAATAATAATAGATTGAATAATAACAAATATGTAATATAAATTTTAATGTCAGTGAGGCCATTTAAAAGTTTACTCCACGCCATTTGTAGAAGCTACTCCAAAAATTAGGCTTCCTAACGACATGACACAAGAGAAGCCCTGGTGCGCTCATTTCCATTTCCAGAAGATTTTTCCAATATAACAAAAAACGTATATATTACCTATATATAATAATAAAGTTCGTATAGTAAGTATTTACATAAATGCATTTAAATAATTATAATGAAATTATTTTTGTTCCGAATTATCAATGGAAATGTTTAACAGACGATTAATATATAAGCCTAACTTGCAAGGGGTCTTCCCTTTGCTTATATATTTGCTATACTTAAACTATGCTACTACTTTTTATCCAAAAATTTGAAGAGTTGAGGATGGTTTCCCAAAACCAATTGTAAGCGAGCCGCGCATATGATCTCTTTAAAAATTATTTTAGTTTAAACTAGATAGTTTGTTCTCACTGGCGAATCTACAGGGGAGGCTTAGCTTCCGCTCTACGCTCTTAAAAAACTATAAGTACTAGTTAGATACCTCTCAAAATCTAACAGACAGCAGTCTTCTTATCGTATCCTTATTACGGATACGATAAGAGGATGCTGCCGCCAGTGTGTGTTGGTAACATATTAAGCCAATTAAGATGACATTGACTGACGGTTACATTGTTTCTCGAACTCTAATCAAAATAAGCAGGCACCGTGGGAAATTAAATTTTTCACTGATTGGCGAGCATGTCAAAATGCGTATCACGGGAGAGTTCTACATGCTAGGGCGTAAGCAAGAGTAAGTACCGGCCCACAGTGCTTATAGTATAAGGAGTGCATCGTATTTCATCTGACTCATTCACTAGCACTATTGCACGGTGGCGAGATTAGTTCAGAGGAAAAACGACTTTATTCAGTTTGCGCATGCGGGGCCGAAGTAACGGGTGGGGGGCGAAGCTCCAGTGTTTCAGGCGGCCAGTTGGTCGTACATTTAGTCTCGCTTGTGACATGAAAGGGCGCGATCCTACACACGCATCACGGTGCTTCGAGCAATGCATCACTATGAACAGCCGCATGGGAATGCATGTAATGGTAAGTAAAACTTTTCATTCGTTTTCATTCGTCGTAGCATCTTTAGAAACTATGATTCTAATACATGTCAAAACTAGGTGTTAAACGGTCGTAATAGATTTTCGCACATTTCAATTAAGTAGCAGTTAAAGGTTAGACGGAAAAAGTCGCACACGTGAAATAACACCGGGTGATAGGGACAATAGAGATTATAAAAAGCAAGAAAGACGATAATATCCGCTATTTCCGGGGCTGTTTTTTGAAGTCTACCCGTGGGATTTGGGTATTATATTATCGATAACATTAGTATCTTCTTCTTAAATTATAGGCTTTTAAATTTCATTTAATTCTAATCTTTACGCCTTTAACGCTTTTCATGTCCCACAGCTGGGCAAGGTCTATTCCTAAAATTGGAAACTTAAAAAAAAATGTCCGTCTATTTGTCAAATCACTTACTATCATAATCTGTAAAATATTGTTGTTGTTCTGTCGTATGTTGGCTAAACATTTTTTTTATATATTTTTTTAATTATTATTTGAATATATAGTTTGAATATATACTATATTTTCATTTTAAATGTCATATCAAACGACCATAATCAGAGAAGCTGTACAGGTAAGTAGCTTAGTTTTAGCAACGCGGCGTTTTCTCGGTTTAGTTAAGTGATGCAATACCCAATTCGTATGTACACTAAAGCACACAGTTTTCGCGGTTTAGGCAAATGATGCAATATTTAATTCGCAGAATTTATCCACAGCACATTTTGTCTTTACCTTATCCTTCTTACTTACTCAGCACTGTTTCATAGAAGATAGTTCAGTATTCAGAGAGTGACATACAATAAAGTAGGTAATTGGAAACTGGAAATAGGTAAATTATAAAGAATGGTTAAATTTCTTAAAAAAATCAAGTTATTGCAATAAGATTTTAGTTTATAAGAACCATACATGTATATTGTACATAATTATGAGACCTCACGTGAAAGGATTTATATTGAATATATATTTGATACACGTATACCTACATGTAGGTACATAATAAGTATAAAAGTAATATGCGAGCAAGTTTTCATTTACAAAGCTCCCCCGTTGGTTAAAAATATATAATTTCACTATTATTTTGATTTGTGTCGCAGAGTGGGAAATAAATAATAATTATTATTTAGCCTTCGGCTAACTGCGCCGCGCTCGTAAATGAGCTTGTCCTTATTGAACGAATTATTAATATAATTTTTATTTTTTTATGTCTCTATATGTATCTATTTTTATCTATACCTTCGAAGAATCTTAAATTAACTTCCAATTACAAATTTATCTAGAAAGTGATACCGCCGATGCTGAAATAATAAAATATTCTCCACTATTTGTTTATCGCCTCAATAAAGATATAGATAGATAACATGGAAGTTTCATGAGCAAGTTTTGTAAATTTCAGTTTATTGAGATGGCGATTAATAGATTATTTTTTTATCACTGACACATTAAGGTTAATGCATAATATATGTAGGTGTTGCAAGTAAATTGTAAAATTGAGTACTTGCTTATCTATTATCATATTATTTGTGTAAGTATTTTTCATCTGCTAGAAAGAACTGATGCCTAAATTACGCTTTACTGATTTCATTATTAAAATCATCACTTTATTTCAATTTCTTTTTATTAGTATTCGTACGAGAAATTCCATTTAAGCAAGTTGATACCTACATTACAGGTTGAAGAATATAAATGACGTAAAACAAGTATGAAAAAAGACTTGACCGTTGATTACAGTCATGAGACAAAACAATATCCTACGTCTCCATATTGAATTGAGGTCTCGATATGTCAACATTAGTTTGGATGTCATTGTCCCAATCAGTGGGCATGTTCATCATGTCTTACGTACCTCTAAATGTGTCTCACAGTAGGTAATATTTCATAACGACTCTAAACTCTATACTTTCTCTATTACTTATATGTGATGGCCAGTGTAGAGCCAATTATAAAGATGTAGAGTCGAAACTTTTTTAATTAAAAGTTTCTGCCAAAAGTTCCAAACTCCTTTTTGTAGCCAGTTTAAAAATATAAAATATTTAATTTTCATTCTTCTATTCTATCGTGAAATAAAAGAAGACTTTTATTTTATAATGTACATAATATACATATATGTACCTATATATATTTTAGAATACCAAAATTTTATCATTTAATACATATCTACGACCAGACAGTAAGCCTATATGCATTTAGTCTCCTTGTCTACGTTATTTTTCGAAAATTTTGGTAGTGGCATTATCTTTTTGGACCTGTCGGTCACTATACTTTGATACTAAGAGCTACACAGTAAACGCATGTAAAACGTGTGACGTGTTGAAATGAGTAGACGTGAAATATAATCTATGGCAGAGATAGCCAACTCAATCGTACCGAAGATCTGCTATTTACTGATTAGATTTTTTTGCGACCTACCAATTGCACATTGTTTACTTTTTAACCGACATCCTTCGGAAGAGAGGTTGTCTATTCGTCACGTATATATATTTTTTTTCATAGTAGCGTAGCACACGAGTAGGTACGTACTCGAGCCCAAATATTTTTAAAACTTTTATTGGTATTTGATAACGTAAATTAGGTATTACGCCTTTTTCTGAAAATGTTTTACATGATTTATAAAGTCTTAATACCCTACTAAATAATAAACTATGAAAACTATTATTTTAATAATAAAAATAAAAAACAAAAAGTGTTTTCTAAACGACTTCTAAATTATCATTTTTAATTTTAAAACAATAACGTTAGGCAACATTCTGTTGGACTCATGTGTTTTACTGATTAAAGTATAATATTGCATAGTCACAACATTCTAGAAAGCTTACAGGTGTTTAATATAAAAGTGACGTCACATAGGCATCATAGACGGTAGCATTTTAGTCATATGAAGTATCGATTAAAATAATAATTACAAACTAAATAAAAATAAGTCTATTCAAAATATTACTTGATTTTTTTCTACCAAGCTGCGTAATACCTATTGTTAACGTGGAAAAAGTTCGCCGATTTATCTCTAGTATTATTGTAATAATGAAAAGGTCTTGTTAAGAAAAAAAATATACCGTCCTTTAGGCTGCTCAGGAGCGCACGTTGAGCTCCAATGTTCTTCGCATAAGAAATATACGTTGTATAAATCGACAAAACTGATTTTGCCGCATGCAAGACTCTGTTTCTTCACAACACATCTCCTAGGTTCTAATTTTCCTTGCTTGGCCACGACTGAGCTTGTAGGTGCAATCATCGAATCGATTGCGATCAACTCGTTGGCTACTCCTGCTCTATGAATGGGACATCTACGTAATAGTGATAGTAACAACTTGTTATCTAATCTTCCTACGCACTTGGGAAGCTTTCCTACAACGTATACAAAATGACCTATATTCCTAAAATTCTTTATCCACTGACGTCGATTTGCAGTATCTAATATTGATTGTAGATTGAGATTACTTTTTACGTTATATGGAATGATCATTCTCTAGGTTAATTTCTTTAATGTGCCATAGACTTGTAAAGTCTTTAGTCTCTTTTTTATTACCTTACTGCATCAGAAGGAGGGTAATGTTTTTCAAAAGTATGTATGTATGTACGTATGTTTGTTTGTATGTATGTCCATATGTCCATATCTTTGGCACGCGCTACAGTCTAAACGGCCTGACGGATTGTAATGTATGACATATCTATCAATCGTCTCAGTTTAGAAAGTGGCATAGGATATAGAATTTTAAAAATGACGCCTGCAAATAGGGGAAAAAGAGGGGTCGGAATAACAAGTTTTTTTTATTATAACAACAATATTACCCGTATTCAAATGAAAGCTAGTAAATAGACCTTTCTCTTGACGAAAACGCATATAAAGCGTTAAATTATTATAAACAAATAAAGTTTTAATCAATTAAAAAGTATCAATTTCGCGATAATATTAGTCTAAAATCTTATAAAGATATTCCATACCATTAGAATAATAGATATACTTATGTGTGTAGGTTTATGCATCATGACATCATAACCATTCTTTTCATGCATAATAGTTATGCATTTTATTAGCATAAATGCTAATTTCATTACGACACTATGGAATCAAGACGAGCGGTTTAATATCAGGCGTCGGTTTACAAAAAATATTTTTTTAAGTTTAGAAGTTAGAATTAAAAAGGAAACGGTTAAAGATAAGGATGTTGTGAAATAGTTTTATCCAGACTTTGGAAATTGAAAATGAAATAATTATTACATACTAAGTATGCGTCTAGTCAAGCTTAGTATGATAGAATCTTCTATTTTATTTCTAATGATTTACAACTACATAGGTACCACGTAAATACGAAATACCTAATACAAACTGTGTGTAGGTGCATGGCTTATAAGACTTAGTAGTATGACATGCAAAGAGGTACATGGGTAAAATCATAGTAACAATATCCTTAGTACGAGTTAATTATGTTTTCTCAAAACAATCATTGTTTACGTTTTCGCCCATCATTGTAAAGTACATTTCAAGTACTGGCAGAAACGAAAACATAAACGTACAATATACTTTGGTCAAAACGTAAACAGATTGGTCCGAGGAAGCGTATTAAAATCCTACTAAGTGCACATGCGTCTTCCGATTTGGTTATAAACAGATACCTACATCGAAACAGAATGCATGTAGGTACATACATACAAACATATTAAAAGTTCACTTCTCGTGTGAGTGATCCTCTACGAACAATACCAATAAACACTCAATTTAAATAGAATAGATGCTGGTCATTTGGCGCGCGTTTTATACGTCTTCAACATATATGAATCTTATTTGATATAATACATAACACGTGATTCAAGTGTGTAAATAATGATCTCCTTCGCCAAAGCTTGATAGTATCATTGATAGACACGCAGGGAATTAATTGGTATTAAGTGGTACTCAGTTGGTAAAGACCCTTGTAGTGGTGGTGATTTGATAATCAAAATAGGGTGTTTTAAAAAGTTCTATCGAGGTCATTTAAAGTACGATGAATGTCATAAATTTTCGTATCGTGAATATAAAATTCTATGTTTATCCAATTTAAAGTCAATGACTTTTTATCGAAGTGTATGCCTTCAAAAAAATATATTGAATCATTGTAGGGAGCTGTTGAAACAAGAATAGCTAACCGCTAGTAGTTAATTTTCACCGGTTCCTCGGTGTTCCGGAGAACACGTTGATACGTCGATCTCGTTTGTTGGCATCAGCTAGTATCGTCAATTTTCGTAGAAGGCTATATTTGTAAGCACTTTGAGAAAATCTGATATGGAATGAACACTTTGGTACCGTCTTCCACCGACCTACATGGAAGTACTTAGTTGAGTGCTTGCAAAAGCCAACGCAACGTAAAATGATGATCCGATTGTTTCAATTGGGCCCTCCTTAAAGCTTTTTCAGGTTTTTGGCATAAAAATATCTATGAAAATGTCCTTCCGTTGTTTGTCCGTCGAATGTCGGGGTGCGATGGGCATTTTCTACCATATCCTTATGTTTCTACAACTCTACATTAAAGTACAAGTGTTGTCCGTTCTTGTCCGTCTGAAAATTTATCTGTCTCCTGCATGTCTTTTCATCCTAACTGTATGGGTATGTACCTAAAGGGTCTTAGCCAATAATTAAAGCTGGTTGAAATGAGCAAAGAATGTGTTTTATTATGCAAGGCATTTCGAAAAAAAAGGGAAAATATGACTTAAATATTAAGGATCCATACAAGTTATGGGTTTTGTTTAGTCTCTGTACTTAAATGGACTCCTTAAAGTAATCGAACACATTTGATAATAAAAATCGCACAAATATATACCTAATAAGTCAGGCTTACGGTAGCAGAACAAAAATAATACTTTTTTAAATACATATACGAGTATATGTATACAAAATGCTAAATATTTTGATTTCAGTTTTTAATTTTCAAATTGTATTGAATAATTTTTATTTAAGTCTTCTTATAACCCGTCAGTTCTTTAAATCATTTAATTAGGAAAATAAACAAAGTAATGAATATTTAATATCATTGAAGATTATTATCTTTATGGCTGGTGTAAGTAGTTTATGAATACTACTCGTATTCAATGTTCAGTATTTATCGTGAAACTGTCGGCTTGACTTTAATGATGTAAATTGTAGGTAAATAAACTTAATTAATTTAATTCTCATTTTATAGAATATAATATAATATATTAAGACTGTTTTTGTACATGCATTTAAGTTAGCAAATGCACCAAATTAAAATATTCAATGTAAGTAATATAATATTAAATTCAAAAATGAAACTCTATTTCCCGAACATGGCATCACGCATGAACGGCTGGACCGATTTCGTTAATTCTTTTTATGTTTTGTTTGTTATTGTCATGGTCATCAAAAGGTTCCTGGAATATTAAAAAAATAAGAAAGATGCGTGGAAAATTAGAAATTTTAGGAAAACCTAACAAGCATTGATAACATAAAATTGTTTAATGTGACGTTGATATTTGATATTGTCATCCATTTGCTAGAAAATTTAAAATTCAAAATCAAGATAGTCAACAGTCAGTCGGGTCAGCTGGTGCAAAATAAATTTTATTTTATTTTGAGACCCGCCAGACTGTTCTATTTGTATATTTGATATACAAATGGTTGTACAAATTTCAAAGATGTCTATTTTATTTTTGGAAGCTATCATTACCACCATTATCTCCACCATCACCGCCGACTGAAGCATCAGTTGTTGGATGTACTTACTTTGTGAAATAGCAGTATGTCACAAGTATGCATAAAAAATATTGTTCGTAGAAAACATTAAATTGATTAAACTGTATTGTAACTGTGATGAAGTTTGAAGTTTTTGGATTTCTACTATTTGTTAGTAATTGAACTTTGACATTAATGGCGCTACGAAGTTCGCCGTGTCAACTAGTACCTAATATATATAGGTACATAGCGATATTCCAAAGTGCAAAGGGCGTAGATGACATTTAGACGTAAAGGCATAATTATGTAGAGGCTTGGACTATCGATATTTTAAGTTAAACTTTTAAACATAACTTTCAATAAGATTTTTTAGTTCTAATTGTGACTAAATAGTAGTGTGTAATTGATTTAGTGAATTTGTAACGTAATATTTATATTAAAAAATACTTTTTAATATATGTATATATCAGTACAATTCAGATACAATTTTTGTATTATGTTATTTCCCTATTCAGTAATATATGTATTTTATTAAAGTATTTTATTGACAAGAACATCAGTATATTAACAGTAACTTGTGAGTGAATACTTAAATATTTCAGGGAGTAGTTATTCTAATAATAGTAATTATATAAAGCGATGACATTAAAAATTAAGACATAGATGTTTTACAGTTCATAGTTCATAGACAGCGTGTAAATATTTTATGTCATATCCTAATGAAAATACTTGAATCAACCGCCTACGCTAACAAAACTGATATGTTGGTAGTAGGAGAGAAATTCTAAAATCCGTTGACGCATGCGTGAAACGTATTGATTGGTCCGCCTCTGATTTTGCTCCTTTGATACCCGTAGAAAATTTGCTGTAACTGCAGAGTTGTAGAGATCTTTTTTAAGACAGCTTAGTCATTAAAGTGACCTTGATTGGGTTCCTTCGAGTCATGAGTTAATGAAGCGTGTACTTTGACTATTTAGTTGAGCCCAGTAGCACAACTACGTTAATTGTTATTAGTCAAACAAGAGTCGTTTATGTTAGAAAATTTTGTCCAATTAAACAATGGAACTTATTACCCGTTGGTTAACATTGTTCGCCTGTTTAGCGAGCGTTTTAAAGGTTCGTGTGTAGTTGGTAGATCTCTCATGTGACGTCGCAATCTCAGAATAACTGACCGTCGCTTCTAATTATAATACACATCTCCATCTACCATACAAGTTGCATTTCTAAAACTAATCTTGATTATATCGTCCGCTTTAGCGTGACGTAACAACGAATCATTGTGTAAGTTAACAGCTATGACTGATTGATATGAGACATTAATCAATATATGTACTGTAACAGTATCGATATACTGAAAGTGAGATGGGAACAGTACAATCAATGCAGGTTTTCACTAAATATTTGCGTAAAATTGCAAATAAATTGCGTTTACTTTGGCATTCTTGCAATCACACCAAGTTCTTAATTTGTAAACAAAACGAATCGATACATTCATTCACTTCATTGCCGACTGATCAAGAAAGATTTTTAAATTTTTCGATTATAGCTTCGTTAACAACACGAGGGCAATCGATTTATAACCAATGGTTTATCCCTATCTTATCAAAACATTTCGTCTCGTTCCTTTTTGATATATCCGTATCCGGAATAAGTGATATTTCGTTTTATTACGAATGACCATGTAGTTCCCCCCAAGTTAATTGTCATTACAGTAATAGAACTCTGTAATAAACTCATAACAGTATTCAGGAACATCCCAACAATATCGACCGTTACACCGTTGATTTCTTTTCGACAAATCTAAGACAAGCATTTAAAAAGAATAAGTTCCTTTCACCTTCATATACGTAATAAATAATTTTTAACAAAAAATATCACCGACTTCCATGCCACAGAAAAGTAAAAAATAATTCAAATACATGTT
>DWLI01001070.1:0-17068 GCA_018249915.1 Cecropterus dorantes dorantes | reverse complement strand
GGAGAGCTCTTTTCGCACCTTTTTTGAAGAGCCCCATGTCATAACGCTCCGGGAATACCTCAGGAGGAAGCTCATTCAGCTCAAATTAAATGACTATTAACCATAGTGTAGTTAGGGCACCAAGTTTTCAATTCTAGACCTTTTTTGGATAACGCTGTATTAATAACTTAAAATAATTTTTAATTATGCGGTTAATTATGTAAAGCGATATATCAGAATTTAAAAGTACCGTGATTTGAGCTCCAGTAAAAGCGAAGAGAATAGGCTCGAAAAATATCCACAATATTCTAAATAGATTGCTGACTGGATTTTTATTTATAGGCCAACCTTGTTTGTCCCAATAGAAGGCGGCTACAAATCCAGAAGAGACTATTGCTAAAGGACCTGTGAAATAAAATAATAACTGTAGAAAAATATTTTTTTGAAATTCATTGACAGTGAGCTATTTGGGTAAGAGAGATAGTATCTTAAGTCTTTAAAGTGACTTATTATTATTTCGATATTTAACAAATATATAGTTCGTACCTGCTCCACTCCACCCTATCAAATTCGAGATGAATAGTGAAAATAGACCGCCTAAGAATAAAGCTAAAAATCTTAATGGCACGACGTATATGTCATCCTTTTCGGGAATTACCGACACCAGTGCTCCCCACATTGATCCGAGGACCACCCCAGCAATTATTGATAAAGGGCCCTAAAAACGTAAAACATAAATAAAAAAATAATAAAGAATACAAATAAAAACCGGCCAACTACTAGGCGGACTCGCGCACGAAGGATTCCGTACCTATATATAATTTATGAAATACGGCAAAAATCACGTTTGTTGTATCGGAACCCTCTTAAATATTTATTTTATTTTGTATCATCGTATTTGCTGTTACAGCGGCAACATAAATACATCATCTGCGTAAATTTCAACTTTCTAGGTATCACGGTTCACGAGATACAGCCTGGTGACAGACAGACGGACATACGGACAGCGGAGTCTTAGTAATGTTACCCTTGGGGTACGGAACCCTAAAAATGTTGGTTGAGCAGTGAACACAAATATGTGCAACATTAGAAAAAACAGCATTTCTTAATAATATTATTGTGATGATTCTTTAACAAATTTTTTTTACCCAAAATATTAATAATTTTCATCCACAAATTGTAAAGATTAAGTGACATTGGAATTAGATACATTTAAAATATTTCGTCTGCTTATTGGAAGTAGCAAAACATAATCGCAATCATAAAATATGCCGATGAAAATGAAATGTACTTAGTTTGTAGAAATTCTGAAAAGTCTCTAAGTTTGTATGTTTACTTTTTTGTTTCACTGCTATCAATAAAATAATTTATTGTCTTATATAATTTGCATCGATTACAAATTGAGATGAGAATTCTAACCTTAATAATATTGAGCGTAGTTGATGCAGACGAAAACATAGTGTTTAAGATTATAGCGAATACGGCAACACTTATGGAATCGTCAATGGCTGCGGCAGCAAGTACCATGGTAGGTATGCCTTTTGATTCACCATAGCCAGCGTCACGTAACCTGAACAGGCAAGGGACAACCACGGCCGGAGATACGGATGCAATCATGGAGCCTAGAAGGAACCCTGGAATTTCATCATCATAAGAGTTTAGAAGGAACTTGCATAATTTTCTTACAAATTTAGCGTTCCTAGCGAAAGTAGAAAAAATTTTATAGTGACATCCGAAAGTTACGGTTCAAATTATCACAATAGTAGTGTTTGCAATCTATTTATGTTCACTTATCTCTCGATTTACTCTCCTTTTAAGATCGAGAGACCTAACGATTCACATTTATAATATTCCTAGAGCGCATTGTTGCTAAGTCAAGATAAGGATTCGTGACAATCCTCAATCTCATCTCCCGGTGTTTTCTTGCTTGTAGACTTTGATTCAATTACTGGACTATGTGGTATTTTTTGAGAATATTTCGGATTTTAATGTATATTTAATACGAGATCAAGTAATGTTTGTTGTAGCCCATTTTTCTATATTAAAACTTACCCCAAATCCATGGTAAGGCCAGCAAGAAGTGTGTGAACACAGCAATACATATACACTCTACGAGCCACGGGATCAGCCCGAGTTGCAGCACAGCTGCATAATGTTTCTTTAGCACACCTGCATTTAATCCTAACCCTGCTCGCATTAGTATTATGACAAGTGCTACTTTCCTTAAACAAAAATATCATTAATTTTAAGATAATTACTAAGCAGGCACCTATTTTGATGTATATTTTATTCGAAGTATTAGAGATGAAAAGATGAAACTTATAAGATGTAAATTATCACCACTGTTCGACGGTCAAAGGTCGATTTTTGGCCAAGGCCGAAGTTGATTATTAGGCTATTGTCACAATATTCGGCCGAAACTGAAGCCGTTTAAAAAAACCATAAGAAAATCAGTTTCAAATTGTCTAAAACTGAATAATATAGTAAATTGAAAAAAAATCTGTGTTTAAATGTAAATGTTTATTATAAACAACGTCTACACTTGATTAAATTTACTTTGCAACTCGTCAACAATGATAACATACGAAATAATGTAATTTTCAAACACAACTAGCAAAACAAGCGCACTTAAAGCGCGTTAAAGTTTGTTCATTTTTTTCGTTTGATAGAAATCTTCGGTTTCGGCCAAAACTTCGGCCCGTTTTGGCCGAAAGATTTGTCGAAGGTGTTTTTTTGGCCGAAGGTGATCAAAGCCGAGTCCAAAGCCTCGGTCGGCACTTAAAAATTGTGAAGTTGTAAGGCAGGACAAATAATAATAGATGACATTTTATACAATTAGTCTTACCTCAAGTCCTGATTTAATTTACGATAAGTATCCGTCATGTGCACTAAATTCAGGTTTTGGAATGCGATTCCCGTAAGTAACATGCCTATCAGAGCTGGCAATGTTGTAACTTTAAGCCATAGCCAGCCAATTAAGTAAGCAGCTATGACTAAAAGTGACATGCTAAGCAGCTCGCCTTGTAATGACACTGGCTCACCAATTTCCACGTAAAGGATTCCCCACGTGAGAAGAACTGAAAATAACGTCAGTTTATTATATTAAAAAAAAACTAGTATATATCAAATTTGGTAGGTACAGTGAACGGGAACTGGACACAAAAGTTCCATTTAAAGTCGTAATTTAAGTATAGCGGAGTCTCATTTTGATTAAAAAATAAGTTTATTGCATATAAAATGTAAAAAAATACGTATTTAGTTTCAGAATAAAGTACAAATAATGTTTTCCTCCATATTTAGGCGCGAGGTCACTTTTACTTACAGAACAGAATAATGCAGATCTGCTGTGCTGATTGCCTAAAGGTGGGGAAGATAGGAAAGGGGCATAATTTGGACCACCAAGAAGGCTGCCAAGACGGCGTTGGATCCGGTTGGTGACATCGGAGACAAAATTTGTGCCACCATCTGAAAACATAATTATCTGAAGTATAGCAAAATAAATATAGTCATACTTTCTCTTTCCTAATCAATACACTAACCGATTTAGACCGGAACTTTGAGATTATATGAACAAATTATAAGCAACTAGAATACGTTATAATTCTTTACTTGTTCTCGTTTACCGTGGTTTGAATTTTTAATGTAAATTAACGTATTATGTAATCTTAAAATAAACACCCAGAGCTATATAATATCGTCTATGTATATGCAGAACTTTCAGTAACCTAGTGGCATAAGACCCAATTGTCATTACATGTCCGAAGTAACTAATTTGGTAAACTAAGCCTATTATTTGCATTAGTATAATCATAAATCCAATATTGTGTCACAATGAGATATTGACTTTCTCATGGATTATGGAAGATTAAACTTAATAATGTTAATAAGTTTGCTACAGCAACAATGTTATCTTAGAACGTGGTTGCATTCTGTTTAATTTGATAGTGGAAGCACTACGCAAACATATACACGCATATTTTGTATATTCACAAATTTTGTTCCCCTGTGGCATTATCTAATAGGGACTGAGTCTGGAGGACACGGTGTTTTAAGATCAACGCATTTTGGAAGGTTAGACCAATCTAACTATAGACTAGGTTGGTAACACTGCCACACACCTATTTCGGATATAAGGGTGTGGTTGTCGGCTCACTTTTATATGAGGCGAACATCTCAGTTGTCGGGAGTGGCAACACATCTGTGATTGACTTCAGATACAACCTCTGTTCTGTATGAAGTTGCATATAGACGTCCATAGGTGGCAGCGACCACACACCATCAGGTGGACTGCATGCTCGTTTGCTATTTCAGTCTCATATAAAGAAAAGCTAACTTGAGTAACGAATGGTAACCACTCGTCTGTGCCTGTCCATGTATGCGTTGATTATGGATGTTTTTGTTGATTATTAGGAATAATGTACTGTTATTAGTCGTCAACCCATTATTGTCCCACTGCTGGCACGGGTCTTCTCTCAGACTGAGAGGGTTATAGTACTGTTATTAGGAATAATGTTACTCACGTGTTTTCTAACAAATTTGAAAATGTAGAGGATAACTTACGGAAGCGGTTCGTTTGGTTCAACGTGATTGTCACCTGTAAATAAAATGAAAATAAAATTATTATAGGAATGTCAAAAACCGTTTCTAGAGTTCCTTTAGCATATTTAATCTATATTTCCCCAATAAATTAAAATAAGTAAATGCCGTAAGCAAAATAAAAAAATATTTTTCACAATCATTAGTAAATTAGCATTAGTACCTATATAATATTGCAAATAAAATAATTTTCTTTTAGTTTTCTATGTTAATATAAATCTTTTAAAAGCCGTAATCTTATCTGAAACCGTTATAATTTTTTTTGCGCATCCATCTCCAGATCCGAAATGATATATGCATAAAATTCCTATCATCAGTTACATACTATCCTTGTTCTCCTTCTGGACCTATACTAACATACTCTTTGGCATAGCAAAATTGTTAAAGCGACGAACTATAAATAAAACTACTAGTTCCAGATAATAAGGCCACATCTATCAATAACTGATTGTGTTTGTAAATAATGATGGCATGTTAAGGTCAAAATCCGTATCATTCAAAATATATAAAGTGTAGAGTCAACTACGAATCTTCCTTAGATATAATTTATTTATTAATATTGAAAACTTAAAAAACAGATGCAAGGCGGCAATAAAGTAGTTTCTGCTTTTGTAAAGATGATGAAATGTTACAAAACATTTTGACATTTCTTTATTTCAGTGCTTTCAGTCCAATAATACAAAGACCGACTTAGTATTTATAAGTGGTCCTTAATATCCAACGAAGGCCTTTTAGCAATAAATACTTACTTGTATTTAACTATTAACTATAATATTTAAGTAAGTAACGGATCATGAAATTGTGAACTACTCCGCTAACACAATTCACGCCTGGATATCGCGTCAAGCGATGTGTCATGAATTTCATGATATTGTATCTTCATTGTGTAATAATAGTCTTAGTATTTTACAGGAAAAAGAGCCGAGATTTACTTACTACATTACTATTTCCATTACGTAATTTATCTCAGGGCCAATAATGGCTGCTTCGGCATGGTCGTTTGTATAAAAAATATAAAAAAAAACTTTATTACATTTGAATTAAAAAGTAATAAAGTATTTTTTTTTACTAGAAAGAACATACAAATAATTAAACGAAAGTATGAGGGGCATCCATTAAGTATCTGATACATTCAAGGGGGATCGATTTGAATCTCATTTAATCTCACTTTATGGGGGTCAAATATCAAGTACTTTTTTGCTAGAAACATGAAAATGTCAGAGATATGACTGTACTAAAATTGAGTGTGATTGTGAGATTGAGGGATGGGGAGGGTATTGAATTGAGGGAAAGGGTGAAGGGGTCATAAATTTTCAAAAAAAGCCTCACGTACATAATGGACGCCCCTAATATACATAGGCGATAGCATTATTAGTATAATCACAAACAGCCAAGCGTGCAGGACATGCGAACGAAAAATACGCATATATCATAATAATAGGTACCTATTGTTATTTTAGTAAGAATAAGCATTAATTATAAGTGTTACATTTTTATAAAATGCACCTATAGTAGATTTAAATTATTTTTTAAAGTGTGTATTTAAATGTACTAACATGCATAAGCTTTACCTAAATTTGCAAATAAATTTAATTATTTCTAGACATGCTGTTAAATAATAAAAAAGTAATAATTGCATTAACAATATACATAATAACTTTTGTATAACATTATTACCTACAAATTCGTACACTCGAACACCTATAAAACATAAAAAGATTAATTACGTGGACAACATATTACGTGGACAATTGTAATAAGTTAGATACAAAATTATTTATTTAGACGTTAAGATATATATAAAATAGAATTTTCCAAAGTCGTTTTTACCTGTATTATTCTCCATGTTTTACTGTAGATATGTCAACGTAATCGCTATTTTTTCTGGAAAGTATAATCTGTTGAAATAAAAAATCCGATTGAAAATGGTTGTATTTTTATTAACAGAATTAAAGAAAAAAAAAATTTTTATGGAATGAAAGCAGAAAAAGTTTAAAGGTAGAACGACATCAAATGCCACACCGCCCTATTTATTTCTGCCTAAAAACAGCAGTGTTAGGTATGTATGCGTCGGCTCGTAAAGTGAAAATTTGACGCATGAAATCCGAAGCTCCCACTAAACAGTGGAGATATCTTTAATAATAAATATCTTTTGCATTTATATATTATTTTACAATGTTTTTACAAAATATGTACTGTTGTTTTTCATTTAATTTTATGAACATTGATTTAATCCTGGAAATCTTAAGGAACTGATAGGTATGAAGATAAAAATGTATCTGTTAAAGTGAAATCCATCACGAAATTGTTACTGATAACGTTAAAAACGAAAGAACAATGAAGTAAATATTTCCGTTGATAATTTATTAAGGGATATAAAATAGAATGTAGATATATCTCAACAAAGTAAGATAAAATTCGGCCATGAGATATTTTTGTGAGTTACATTGACAGTTTTAACTATAAAAATCATGCTATTTTATCTTGTACGGCTTATTTACGAGTTATAGTTTTATAACGATTGAAATCGAAGAAAAAAAATAGGTAAAAGAAAGTGTGAACTTCATAAACTTGTTTTTATTACATATATTATATTACATTCAACTACATACATAAGTACTTACTTATTGAATGTAAGTAAGTAGTTAAGTACTTAATAATAGTTTCAAAGTAGAACTAAATAACAATTAGGTATCGTATAATTATTTTCGTGTGAATTTATCACAAGAATCGATAATTTGGCGCAAATCAACAGAAGGAGGTCGTATACGTTTCTACGTATCTACCTATCTACAACTAGTGACTCTTAACCAGGTTGGTTCTACCGTAAATGGGGTGAAAAATCATTCAATAATATGTTAATTTAGTATTCAATTAAAAATATAATATATTATTTTATTTATACTAAGTATTGGATTTTTAATTAGGCAACTACCTATATTATTTACGAAAGCACGCATGAAATGATAATATGTATGTGTGTTTACTTACCGTTAAAAAGTAATAGATAAAAAAAAAAAAAACAAAATAAGTCACTAAGATTTTACGTAGTTTCCTCGGTCACAATTCACATAAACTTTTCATAAAACAACATACAACAATTCTTTGTGTGTGTATTTTAAACAAAAAACAGCGAATAGCTAATCTTAACTTCGATAAAGTACAGTACTAAATGAATATCAACGCGTCGCGCAATATTTGCGAATACAGTCATTCCTACTAGTAGTCACAAGATATAACAAAATGAATGCAAAATATACAAATACTAATGTGCGTCAAGACGGCTGGATGGATTCATTGCCGTTTTACACGTGTATTCAAAGCTATATTTCCGTGACTGGCAGTGGCCGAAGCATTCATCCACCTTTATCAATATGCCGCAACTTACATTCATCCTATTCTTAAAACAACGTAAAAGTTCCTAAAATAGATTTAAATGAACCCCGTTTGCCGCCATATTCACAAATTTCTAAACATGGTTTTTAAGATTATTCGGATCTTATTAATGTTTCATGAGTTTGTCCTCATGATCCAGCATACTCTTATAAAAGGAGGAGACGTGTACCTGGAATTATAATTATCACAGCGTTGAAAGATGTAGAGTTTGCTAGTTTATTTCAATTTTTTATTAATTCCCACTTGTTTAAAGCAGTCAGGTAAGAACAACTTTTGCTATACCTACATATTTTATTTAAACTAAACCAATCAATCTAACCAGCCATTATAACGCACATCGTTGATAACGTACTATATAGAACAAAACACGTGATCATTATGATCTTAATTAACTATTTAGGTTTACCGAGCGTCTAGACCAAGCTTTACAATAATAAAGGTAGAAAAAATCTTGAATTTTTTTGTTATTTATTTTTGTATAAAGTAATTATTGTCTTAAAACATTTTTTAACATTGGCTATAAGTAAGAAGGAAATGCCTGACATGCATATTCTTTCTTAGTGGAAGTAGATTGTTTTTATTAAAGAAATAGTTGCAATTCGCATTTATTACGCAGAATATTCCCTTTTGAGGGTGCGGGGCATGGAAATAAACTGAGGTTCGATTCGATTCGATCTTCGATTCAACCTAGAAATGGATATCGATAAATCGTCTTTCTAATCTCATAATTCAATTATACGATATAAAAAAAAAACAATACAAATAACAAACTAAGAATAGGTAAAATATATAAATCGGACCGAATAGTAAATTACCCCAGAGTGTCACAAAATAAATAAAAAAAAGATAAAAATGTTAAATCGATAGCAAAATAAAAAAAATATATTAAATTATACATGAATGAAGGCTAAAAATGATGAATGATAAAAATCATAGAAATATTAAAATGTACGAATATATCGCCATTTGTTAAAAAATGTCGCTGCTAACTATAACATTGTATGTGAACTCTCCGCGTCCAATTTTTATTTCATAAAAAAAAAACACTAATCAGATTTTCATGATGTAACAAAAGAAGTACCTATAATTACTTTTGTGGGGGTATTTCTTTGAACATACTAGCAGTTAATGTATTTGAGTTACATTGTATCGGCAAATTATTAATATACGTGTAAAAATTGTTCAAATCGATTCAACTAACCGAATATGAAAATTTTCTGTATATTAAAATTAACTATCGACGTCTTAATTGATTTTCATTGCTATTGATATACCTGTTTAATCTGTGAAATAAAATTATGGAATTATTTATTTCATAATCTGTAGTCTTGTTGTCACTTGTCTTGTCAGTAGTATAAATTATGTCTTGTCACTTGTGTATATCGGAACTTTTCAGTTAACGATATTTTATTTATTTTCAATTAAATTACAGGAAAATAACTAAAAGTATACTGTGCTGATAATGGTTCATGCTATTGATTATAATTTTTAACTATATTGCGTACTTATTTGTTGATAATATCATAAGAAATGATGAAACACGATATGTAACCTTAAAAATAATCCGGCCTACGTATATGTATTGTGCAACGTTTTAAAAAATAATGTACAGAAATATACTTACAAAATATCGTGATACATTACAATCACAATAATGTATTTCTTGTATATGTACTTGTGTATGTTATGTCGACTTAACTTTCGGTGACCTATTTATTTGTTTTACGTTGCTCCACTAGAGGGCGCTTATTGACGATTACGACACTTCCAATTGCGAATGATTGAATGAATGAATTATAAAACTACGCAGTGATGCTATTAAAATAAAGAAGATAAGAGAGAGAGGGCGTGTTTAGACACGCATTTTATGTTTTCGTGAGATTTTAGAGCTCCATTACACTGACGTTTTTCCAGGGTTGGCGTTCGATAGACGTATGCGCAGCGTAGACGCCATGACAACGCAACATATGAGCACAATCGTGTTCAAACACTGCCGGCACCCGTTAAATTATGATTGGTTAACTTTAAGTAGTCTCTGATAATAATGATTATTTCAACATAGAATAATATGGCCAATTGTATTTATTAAGTCGTACTCCATTCAGACTTCGTGCAAATGGTTACCTAAGAAATAACATTTTTGAAATAAAATTTTAGTTAGTACTTATTGTACTCACATCTATTAAATGGTATAAGTACAACGTAGGTCTTGAAACGATAGCCCGATGGTTCGACCTCATCATTTGCGGTCCAAGGTTCAAATTCACTTGTTACAACGATGATTCTTTACCGTAACTAAATCTACAACGTCTGAGAACTCTTTAAAAAAAGTTCTCTGTGAAGTTTACCAGTTTACTTGGCCAGCGGGGTATAGTAACTGCAATCCCTCTAACAGGGAACCCGTGCCCAGCAGTGGGAAATCAATGGGTTGCCAACGACGTCGATACCGAAGAGTATATAAGTATTTTTAAGAAATTTGAAGTAACAAACGAGCATGTAGTCCATGTCTCAGTGTAAGCAACTTCATGTAGAAAAGTGGTTTCGTTTAAAATCTACCACAGGTGCGTTCTACTCCCGAGGACTAAGATGGTGCTCTTGTTCTACCTGGTAAAAGTATACGATTAAAAAGTACTAAAAATTTGTGTCTATGTAACTAATATATATTATAAACGAGGTAAAGACATGTACATAATGGAGTACGCATTATTGTACTCTACATTATATTCAATACAATACTCTGATAAGAACAAGCTTTGGTTGTACCGATTGCTGTATCATACGTATGCTCATGTATCTTGGCCATTTTCATAGGTTAAATGGAGTAAAATATTTACTGCTTTTTTATATTTATACGAGTATTTATTTGCTAGGTCTCATAAAGCTGTTGCATTTTATATTAATGTTTCATTTTCTAGAAGTAGTAACCAGCGATTTTACCGGTGTTACAAAAAAGACAGCTTTAAATTGTAATTACTTTTAATATAACTAACGGATTTTTAAGAAATTAAAAACTAAAAAATTCTTAAGATATGAACTTTTAAATATTATTTGTTTAGATGACACATGTTCTAAAACTTAAAGAAATTTCTATTATTATTTTTTCAGAGTCCGACATTTTTTTTCTTTTGCAAATAAATGCGATTTGCAGGAATTTTAATTTTTATTATATTATGTAAGTATGTGTGCTCTAGATGCTCTAATACTGCTTTTCCTGTTTTTGTTTTATTAATGTCTTAAGTATTTTGTTTTAAACACACTATTGACCTTAACATAAATAAGCACAGCTTACTTAAATCAATTACGTATGTATTCTCATTTTATGAGTTACAATTAAAATATAAAAATAGTCACAATAGAACCAAAAATAGAGTCATCGTCTAACAATATTGACTAGGTGACGAGCGATAAATAATTATGCATTCTACAGGCGTCTGTGACTTAGATAGCGACACAATTGCCTTATTCTCTAGCCAAACTGATTTGTGTGTAACCGTTGACGGATTTGGAGTGGTCGGTGGTAGTGATAGTCGGGTTAAAGCCTTTCTCGTCCGAGTAACAGTTTACCGCGAACCGGCAGAGGTCTTCACCGCTGTCGTCGAAATTAAGCGCGCCATTCAAAAATGATAAGCTATATAGCCTTAAGATTCCTTTTTTTACAAATGCAATGCATTTTATAGTAAAAAGCTAATGATATCGTTATGATATACGGATTATAGTTTTAGTGCGCGTAACCAAATTTAGTTATAAAAATGTGTTCAACTAAGTATTTTATATTGTTACCTCTATTGTTTATAATGAGTGGGGACTTAGGTAAGTTATCTCAAGCTTAAAATATTTAGTACAAAAGGTTAGCTACTTAAACAAAAATATTTTACAAACTAGATGTGCTTTATGGTTTCACTGGCGTTCAAATAAATGTAACATAATATAACATTAACTAATACATGAACTTAATCAAATAACTAAATATAACAAGTAACTTTATTAGAGGAATTAAAACAAAAACCTGACTGCGTAAAATTATCGATTGTTTTCAGTTCAGTACATTGTTGTGTTTTTTATATTGATATAAGTATTTACTTTAATGCCTCTATGACTTTTTGTTAAAATAGTAACATAAAAGTATTATAAATTATATTTTTTGACGAAATAACCAAAAAGTCGTCCCTCCTCTTTCCCTATTTACTTAGCCCATATTTAAAAATTGTATAGGCTATGTCACATTATAAAAAGAGACGATTCCATTTCCAATGATAATTCATATGTCACAATCCGTTTAGTCGTTTGGACTGTAGCGCGTGCCAAAGAAATTGACATACAGAAATACAAACATGCATATGCCTGGAAACTATTACCCTTTTTGACGCTTTCGGGTAAAAACACTATAAGTAACCCAAGGTATGGACCATAAATATATTTTCAATAATTTCAATTTCAATTCAATGGTTATGGAACAGTGTGAAACGCACAAACAACCAGACAAATATTTTTTTAAGAACTATAGAGTTTATTTTATTACTTATTCTCAGTCCTACAAGCGTTCTTTATTGGAAATATAGGCGATGTCCAGACTTGCGGTAATTTAATTTTTATTATGGGTATTGATATTTAAAATACAAAAAGTTAGGAACTAAACTGACATTGCATGGTTTCTGATTTATTAAAGGCCAATGAAAATGAAAATTTTCGCGTCATGTGTCATGCAAAGAAAAACTGAGTGAAATCAGTTGGTAATTGCATTACAATGGGTTTCCCATTGAATTAATTACAGGTTCATTAAACTGTTGTTCTCAGACGAAAAGAAAGTTTATAGTGTTTGCAAAATTTAAAATAGACAAAACTAATTTGATATTCATACTAAGCGTATCCAACAGTTATTATAATATGTATAAAATGAAAGTTTAACGTGTCTGAGCATCGACTATAGGTATTTGCAAAAAAATATAGTTTGGAGAACTGTTAATAAGTAAAGATAAAAATTTCTTAAATAATTTGCATTTTTGTAACTGTCTGTGTATTTTAAATCACATCAATCTAAAATCACGAATTGTTCCATATATGTAATGTTATAGAACCGCAGGGCCTAGCTATGCCTATATACCTATTTAAATATTTACACCTTAGTTAAAACGATTTGCACTTACTATGAATATTCTAGAACAATACGATACGAGAATACCTATTTTGAAAGGGTAACTACAGGAGGGTGCAAAGATAACTTAATTTGTGAGGGTTTCAATACATTAAGTACTTACTTAGTAGATTGTAAATTCATTAATACTCTTAATTTAATTAACTACATTAGCAACATTGTGGTAATTAAACATATAATTGGTATATCCGATAGACGCCGAAACGGTAATTTAAAAGATGCGTTTTTGCAATTTAGAATCTACACGTTTATTGTTTAAATAAAGTATTATTGCAATTTCTCTGTTTCTTTCTCTCAGTAATTTGCTATGCAATTATAGTCGATTCTGTCGTATATTTTACATTTTGATAATTTATATCATTTTATACGGTAGGTGTTATTAACCGGTTCCCAAAATAACTACTTTAGAAGGCAAAAGAAATCCTCGTGGTATTTTTTTTACCGGTAGTAAGATGCAATTTTTATATTTTTTGTAATTACACTTGTGAACTTGAATATGCTTACCAACTTAGTTCTCAAGTGTAATATATAGTTGTTTATTTTCTACGTTTTTTGTCAAATTTCACTTGATAATACCTGTCCAAGGGCAGTAATTATTACCCGGTTCAGATCAGGTTCAACTTTCAAGGCATAAAAAGCATATTTTTCGACTACCACTTCACCAGATTTACTTAGAATACAGGTTACGAGGTTACAGTTAACAATTCTATGAAAAGAAAGTGTTTTACGAGATTTTTTCCACCATTTTTACGGACACGGCCAAATCAATGATGATAAACAAAGATTAGAGAAGATATTACACGTAATTATTAAGTTTCGTTATTTTATTATGTTGCTGTAGATAGTTATCACATTTCAAGTTTTTGCACTTGCACCTGGTCGCATACAAGTGATAGTGAAAGTGAACCGGCTGCGCTATACTTCACCATAATAAAGCATCTATCTTAATAACACCATTAATCTGTTTTCAATAACAAAATGTCTTTTATTGCCACTTTAAATGAATGATGCATTCTGATATTATGTGTTTTAAATTCGTGTATGCGCTCTTTAGAAAGTTGCATTTAATTATATCATATTTTGGTAAACGAAAGTCTTGTGTACCTGTTTTTTTGGTCTTGTTAAAGATGTATACGATTATTAATGTGATGAAAAAAATAAAAACCTTCTACTACTTAAAATTTAATGTTGGATAATGACATGTTAATTAAAATGAGCAGTAGGTATGTGTGTTGCCGTGTTATTGGTCTCCATTGCTCCACTCCACTCTCTCATTTTATGATTATGTCGGAAGTGGTTAAAGGAATTAAGTATAGGATATGTATAGGAAAAAAAAATGGAGTCCCATTTAGCAGAAACACGCCCTACTCCATTTCGTTATATGATAGCAAACGAGCATTCAGTCCAATTAGTTGATGGTAAGTGGTCACTGACACCCTAGGACATCTTTAACAAACTTCAAATAGAACAGGGATTCTTAGTGAGATGAAGTGAGATTTACTCCGACACGTTAAAAATTCGAAGGGAAACACACACATACGCCCGCTTTCTACACTCATAGCCCCGCACTAGGATTTTCTCCTGTGTCGCGGGTGCCATGGACACACAAATATGGATACACTAAAAAACAGACCCAGAACAGAAATCTAAATTCATCTTTCAGATGTCTGTCTGGCCCGGAATCGAATCCGGAACCCAGTAAGCGTCAGACCGGTATGGTGACCGCTCCGCCACGCGGGTCGTAAAACGTGTTTTCCATAATTAAATCTAGTGTACTCGCAATTAAAAAAAAAGCAAAAATAAATTTCGTGATATGAACACAACGGCCACCGTCCCCTAAATATCTCACGTAATAAATGGATAACCCCTAAGTTATTTATCTACAAACAACTGGTTTCGACTGTGGCAAAGATCTTTTAGGGGGCTGATGACTGGTGTATTTTTTAATTTCAACTTTCAGTAGCTGTACTCTTTAGAGCTTCATATCTGGTGTTTATTTACAAATAATGGTAGACAACTAAAAACAACGAAGCGCCGTTTAAATTCACAGACATTGAACGTGGCAGACAAATATTTTATTGTACACTGTGCACTAACGTACTTATAACTGCCATAACGTTAAAGCACACAGACACGGGCCGTATCTCTCTGACAAATGTAAAGAACACAATCATGGAAGATACGATATTCAATGTCTTTAAATGTCAATAAATCTGTCATCATCATTACCAATGGGCCGACAGTCACTAAATTACCATATTTCTTGTCATATAGCTTACTTGTAACATATTATTGCAGTGCCCGAAGCGGAAGGCAATCTGTTGTCGATGGTAGACTTCCGCTACTGGCGATGTGTGATGAAACGAGAGTGGAGGTGTCCTGATAGTGAGATAAACTTTTATATATTTACACCGTAAGTGTTACAGATTCTTTTTTGTCCTCATTAGATTGAAGTAAACAAGCATGCAGTCCATTAGATGGTAAGTGGTGACTGCCGCCCACCTGTAAACAATATCATACAGAACAGGAGTTCTATCTGAAGTCGATCACAGTTGTTGTTGCTCCCGAGGAGTAAAATAGTCGCCTCTTATTTAAGTGAGCCGCCAACCACACCTTTCCACTGAAACCCAAACTGCTTCACAGTAAAAATATGTGTGGAGGTGGTGCCTCCTGGTTAAACTACAATGGTTCTACCTAGTAAATTTTGTGCAACAGAAGTTGCAAAAGCTTAAAATTGTCAGAAGTTCTAATTAAGATCAAGATCAGGTAGGACACACCCGATTGCGATAAAATATTTGTTATTATTTTTTAACGAGCAAATAGCACAGTTGATATTAATTAATCAAAAACCTGCCTCGGTAGTGCTAACTGCGTACTAACTGGAAGCAGTGGTATTAGTCTGATCAGTTGATGACTCTGAAATCTAATTCTCTGCATCAGTTTATTCACTGATGGTGTATACTTATGTAGTTTATGATTGATAGCACCATAAAATGGATTGGATGCTTGTTTTCTACTTTCATACTATAAAATAAATAATCTGACCATAAATAATCTATTTGAGTTTTTAATGAATCAATTTACAACAGGGAACATCCCTTTCCTCAGTGGATAGATCCCAGACATTTCAACCTGCGGAAATACGGATGGAAGCCTACTAGGAAGAATGTTTTAATTGTTCATGGCTTTAACGGAACGTCCACAAAGACGCCCATGACATTTCTCCGTGATGGTAAGTTGGAGACAGTTTTTAATTATTAGAATTATATCATAAAGCTATTCAAAGAAATGAATCCATAGAAATATCCTTTATAGCAGCTTCTTAAAAGAAATGCTTCAAAAAAGTGTAACAGGTCTTCAAAACATGTACTAATTAAGTAAATTGTTAAGAGAAATTATAATTTTGATAAGTAACGTTCTTAATAGTCACCATACTGGTTCATCTGCAGAGGAACCGGTTTTGTTTCCCGGTCAGATGAACTTTTAAATTGATATGGATTAAATAAAGAATTAGGTATCTAATACGAGTTGGTTGACCCCAGTACATTTATAATTTCAGAGACACCCTGCTGTCTATCTCATGTCACCAGTCCATCAGATAGTAACCGGCCATTGTCGCAAATGGACATCTGTAATTAAACTCAGATAAGATTAGAGTTTTACCTGGTTGGCCACTAATGCGTCGCTACCCCTGAAGAGAGTTGGAATACCTTGGATAAGTCTCCCTTGCCACACCCCTCAATCCATAATACAATAAGGTTAAATACTGCATTGAGGAATACAGAAATAGATGTGCTATAGCGCTGGTGCAACCAGAGTCAAATCACATTTTTTTAAAGGCCTGTATAAGCTACTCTATTACCTAGGTGTCTGTGTTCTAATCTATAAGTGCTTATATAATCATTATCGAGAGAAAGTGTATTTATTACATTTTGACATGTCAAA
>DWLI01001069.1:0-17072 GCA_018249915.1 Cecropterus dorantes dorantes | reverse complement strand
AATTCGAACCAGTAGTTCCTGAGATTAGCCCGTTCAACCAAACAAACTCTACTGCTTTATAATATTAGTATAGAATAGATAATACAATTTTAATGAAAACATTGTAATATAATTTACAAATGTAAAAGATATTTATCCTACATCCCCACAGTTTAGTGGGTCTCTTCGTGGGTCGTCGTAGAGTATTTAGCGGTTGTTAGGGCTGGCACACACGGACGCACGATCTGGTACACTATTATGTCATCACGTGTACGCCGAGCTTTCCCGCGGGGTCAGATGGTGCGATAAGCTCGAGATGTCAGGAGAATCTCTGTATTATACTTTACAAAATAAGACGTAATGGTTATACTGATATATTTTTTTAAACTTAACGGTATTTTTATTTACTGGTATCTTTGTCTGCATAAATCTAAAAGCATATCTAGATTACTCTACACTTAATACTCATTTTTGTAATATAAATACGTATGTAGTTCCATAACACACCACGTAGTTATAAGGATTGCGTTTGAGCGTGTTTGTTTGAGCATGTGAGTGAACGTTACTGTATTTGCACACAAATTAACGGTGATTATGAAAAAAATCAGCAATGTATATTTATTACGTAATTAAATGTATCTGTTTACATGTACAAGGTAATCGTAGAGCAGTTAAATTACTGAGAGCAGTGATAGCCTAATGGTTGAAAATTGGCCTATCAATCGACGGTCCGAGGTTCGAGGTGCGTATTAGAAATTAATTATCAGTTCTTTACGGTGAAGGAAAATATCATGAGGAAACCTGCACACCTGAGTGTTCTCTAAAAAAAAGTTCTCAAAGGTGTATGAAGTATTCGCACTTGGCCGGCGCGGTGGACTATGGCCTAAAACTCTCTCATTCTGAGAGAAGACCCGTGCCCAGCCTTGGGACAATAATGGGTTGACGATGACTTAAATTACCAACTTATCAAATATTTATTATTACAAGTACTCATACCATTCCCACTGTATGATGTGGCGATAACTTCACAATCTATCGCCAGATAAACAACGAGTACTGTAAATATACTTAGCATTGCTCCACATGTGTATCTTTTATCTCCATGTCTCATTCATAACTTTACAGCGTCTTGCGTAATGTGTCCAATGACTTAACGAAATACAACCCACAATGGAATACTCACGTGACGCTATGATTGCCATACCACTCTGATACGCAAACGATTAAGGGTTTTAAACCTGTCCAGGGAAATATATATATAATGCGTTTACATATTTATTTTAAAGAGGTAGTTAAGGATCATCTAGATCATTTACCAGCGTCCAGTTCACTGTAGTACATAGACAAAAACTCTCATTCACCTATGGGCATACGTAATCCCCTAGACTAGGTCCTAACTAACGATAACAGATGCGTTGCTAAGCCCGATTACTAAGTCAAAACGTTTCTTATAACTGTATCTTCTTAAATGTGCTAAAAACCAAAACACAAAGCGTTAAATATTGCTACAATAATATTATAAAGGCATTTTAGCTCAAAAATAAACTTACGTTTCTACGCTGTACGGTAGGATAAGTTCAAAATAAATCAGACTTTTATCCTTGTGCACCTAATTGCTATGCTAACAACAGGTAATTTCAGCAAAATTTGTGTTGCATTTCACAGGCAGTATGTACTCAAATGTCAGAGTAAAGCTCTGCACATAAAACGAATACAAACAACCAGTTTACGGAACACAACAGCGGCTAAGAATAATAAATTTTGTTAAAGGTAAATTGCGAAAATTTTCACGCTCTTTTTTCTTCCAAGACAATTTAAATCCAGTTTACTGGTCGCGTTTTGTATTCGCGATAATTTTGGGAAAATTCACCGTGCTTGGATTTAAATCGACTGCGTTCAGAGACAGTATGAGTATGTATTTCAAAATAGTAACTTATATTTAGACAAAATTAAATTAAATTACACACATACATTCACATTTTACTTTATATGTAGTGATATTTAAATTACCTAGAAATGGTTTTCCAAATCGAATAGCTAAAGCAATATCGACAATTTCATATTTAAATTCGTTATTTTTTGGCCTTTTTTATTTGCAGAATAAGCAATTTCGAAATGTTCATTCGAAATGGCAATGAGTTATAGGTATTGGCAAATTTGAATTTACAAACCATTAGCGGCTAAGCGGCAGTGATCAATCAAACGAAATTATGTAGATGTTCGATTTAATTATGTACATTGAATAATTCAAAATGTCAGGAAGGTAGTGTTTAGTAACTTGGTGAGCACAGGTCGCGGGTCACAGCGCATCTTCACCATTCTCTTCGTACGATGACGTAACCAAACTGCACGTACAAAAACCTAACAGGAAGTTGTTTGCAATACTCTTACTGCATTTTATGGTTATTTATCCAACTTTGTTCGCGTAAGTCTTTGTATATGGGTCTCTTTATGACAAAAAATTCTAAAAAGTAGAATATGGAAAATCCCGAATCCTTGTAGAGTCGCCATCTGTTGGTATATGTATACATGTATGTGTATAAGTTCTATAAAAGGCTTTCTTCCGTTTTCAAGAATTGCTTATCTGTACAGAAAATTAAAAATGAAATGGTGTAAATGTCTGTATCCTTCGCAAATAACCGTAAGATTCTCATTATTCTATCGTACTTTATTAATTTCTATCTTTAATGTCATTAAAAAATTTCGTTTTATTTTTATTTCTTTTTTGTAACACTTAACAAAGTCAACAGTTTTTATTCATAAGACAAATGCATATGAAGTATTCTCAGTATTTGGTGTGAATTTAAATTGCATACTGTCTGTGTATGAAGGTATCAATATTTCTCTATAATTTGTTCTGTATTGCAAATAATAGTTAGTTCGAGGAAACAACATAGAGATTTTCCATTGACTTACGTAACTGTAGTTCGTGGTATTGTTTTGAAATTTTCCTCAACATGCATAGTTACTTTATATATTAACAAACACTGTAAATCTCTTAAACTTAACGGTGGTAGGAAAGGTTTATATAAAATTATACAGGATTTGTATCTTGTAATGTTCCTTTAGCCGAAGACCAATACATTATTCAAATACATAGTTTTCAGTGTGTGTAACTTGTGTTGTACCTTATATGGCGATTATTTTTGTTACTTTGTGTGTATATTAAAGATGTTTTGTATTATATTGTATTCTGTTGTATTGTATTGTATTACATTGCATTGCATTTCATTGCACTATACTATATTGTATTGTACTGTATTGTATTGTATTTTAACGCTGTCTAATATTACAATGAAAATTAAAGTTTTGGATAAATGTATTATTTGCAGTGTTGAATCGATATTATTTGTAAACTGGTACAAATATATTTAACATGATCTAAGAGAATTTATATTATAACAATTTATTCTGGCAACAGTATCCTAGAAGACAATATATACCTAATAGAACCGAAAAGGCAGTATATAAAGTAATGTTATAATATATAGCTTAATTAAAATGTAAATCTAAATTAAGTAAACATGATGTTATTGACTTACAACAAGTTGATTAATTAATTAAATAATGGAAGAGAGCGTTCGCTTCATTGACGTACGTAATTGCATTAACTATGTTGGTATGTGTGTTTATAGGTAAAAGGTGAATGATTACAAACTGTATACTTTTTACACGATAAATGTACAAAACGTAATTTTCATCAATTTATATAGGTGTCTAGTACTAATAAATACCTAGATTTTTCGAGCATTCGATAACTTTATTGTGTTTGAAAGCTTATAGACGCAGGAAAGCGAACTTGTTGTGTCTTGAAAAATACAACTTTGCACCAAATCCAAAAACTAATTAAAAAAAAATCATAATTATGAAATGAGATAGTTGTTACTAAAAACTATTCTATTTAATTTGTGAAACCATTCTAAGATTAGTGCCATTGATTGTTTAATGCGTGTAACTTAAATTTGATTTTTTTTGGAGATTCGACTACTCCATTTTCTTGTGTAATTCATATTAAAAATCTGTCATGTAAATTTTTATTATATAAGAATCCAGTTTCAAGGAGAGTATGTGCAAAGTATCAAAATATAATTTGATGGTCGCGGAAATAAACGAATGTTGACTAGTTCACAAAGAGTTTCACAGCGGGCATATAAGTATTGTGTACATAGGCATTAGAATATCATAGGACCACGATTTGATATACTACGACTACAATATTCCTGTGAAGTCTATTAAATAAATAATCATTTAAGTATATAATTTCAGTTACGATCTTGCATATCACGGGACATAATAAAAAGTAAAAGTAAAATTATTATTAAAAGGTAATGTTTTTTCGAGCGTATGTATATATGTTTGTATGTATGTATGTATGTATGTATGTATGTACATTTCTTCGGCACGCGCTACAGCCCAAACGGCTTGACGGATTATGTATCATTAAAATCGTCTCAGTTTTGGAGAGTGACATAGGCTATATAATTTTTAAAAATGGCGAATAAAAATAGAGGAAAACTAGTAAAGCTAGTAAATAAACCAATCCAAAAAATATTACAACACCTTCACTTTACTATTTTGACATAAAACTCATATGAAACATTTAATTATTTATTTATTTATTGCATTCAAACTTACATCTAACATTACATTACATTAAAATATATACATATATTGTTATGAATAAAAAATCGTTTTAAGCAGTCGATCGGTTTTTTTTAAATATTAATAACAATGTTATTAAATGTAGTACTAGTTTCTTCATTTACTTGTGCACACAACACAAGCCTGTGTCACGTAACACAGAGAGATATATGAAGGGTTTGACCACCGCCGTCGAAAGCGTAACAAAGAATTCTTTTAACTTTCAAACATAACTCACTGTTTCACTGTGAATTAGCGGGGAATACATTGCAAGTATTGTAACATACGGTTTGTTATGATTTTCTTTGATGTCCGAGTATAGCGTATGTAAAGGAAGTTTGCTACAAATGCTTCACACCTGTGCTATGGGAGTTATGGTTAAAAAAGACACAAAAATTCAACTCTTTTTCCAATTTTGTTTGTTACCGTATTTTTTTTATAATTGTTGTTAGTGACAGTAGTTATCAATAAATAATTTGCAAATATGGTCATTCATATATTTTTTTATTCTCTCAATAATGGCTACGAAAGATTTTTTCTACTTAGTGAGCACTAGTATACAATAGTTAATTATACACAAATACATAAATATTCAAAACAAGAATATATAATAACTAAAGTCATCAGTTTAATTAATATTGCTAAGGAATCAAACCCGATACCTGTGCTTGGTCAGTATCAAGCTCATAATAATTTGTTAACGTTTAATTTACACCTACGAAAAGAATTAAGCCCACATTAATTAATTGTAATGTAGGTGTAAGTTCCTACAAAGACCTCGCTCTAAAAGTTATTATAAAATTAAGCTAATTGGGCCTTACCTTCGCGTTCAATGTTACGTCGGATCGTGCAACATTCACCGATTGCGGTAGGCCTGACAGTCACCCACTTTTAGTCGTGCGAACTGGTTCCGACAAAGACAGTGTACAATACGGTACTGGTTTTATGCAGACCAGGACAAAACATCTAATTAACAAAGTTATTGAAACATTTAAACCGAAATCGCTGCAAAAAAAGCTTAACATTAATTTACTTTTTAAATTGAAATAATAGTAAACTGCTTTTGTTTGTAGATTTCACATATAATTTGTCACATGTAACTTCTAAAGAAATAGCGTCACTTGTTTATTTATCAACACAATAGAATATCACGTAAACTTAATACAATAGTCTCAAAATATCAATGGATTCACGTCATACGACAGAAACGTCACACAAAACGCATAGTAGACAAGATAACCGGCGCAAGAGTTTCGGTTTTCATCGGATATCTTCGGTTTCAAGAGCAGCGAGTCTTTCGTCCCACTCGCGCTCCTTGCCAGCAAGATTTTAAATCAGGATCACTGAACCGAAAAGAAACATTAACGTCTGTCCTTTTCATCCGGTGGTCGGGCAGCGGCAAGTAGGGAAACCGGTTTCGTTGTAACTTTTTAGTTCGTAGTAACCAACTCATACATAATAATAAATTACTGCAACGGGCACTCGCACGAAGCTCTAAGGGTACAGCGGTGGAAGGAAACTGTTACTGAACGGAAATGGACACGGCCGGGACTACTATTAAAATAGGTTTAGGGAGACATTTATATATAGTTAAATATCTACCAGGCGAATATGGTACAGTAATCCGAGTGTACAAAAGTCGCAATATCCGACACTTGGTCTGTAAGAATATTAATTTATTTTTATTTTCTATTTTACTTTATTCCATGAGTATGCCACTTGTGTTTGATAGGCAATCGTTAACACTTTTTGAAATATTTTAGGCGAAATGAAGTTTTCGATAAATATTTAGACCACATTTAAGTGTAGATATGAATTTATTACCACTTTGTATAGAATAGCATGGAATTTACTCTATGCTCCAGATTTTGCCACGTGGATATGAGTAAATACGTTACTGTGCTCTACTTTACGAATTTGTAATATATTCGGGTTAATTGGACTCGAAATAAAAATTACCACTATGCATAATCGACACATAACGCACAACAGATATACTGAACATGTAAACTCAGTGTTTACGTTCAAGTTACAGGAACAGGTAAGCTACGATATTTTCCAAAGAACTCTCTGTCACAAATACATAACAAGGAAATTAGTTCACATTTTTCTCCATACAAAATCCTAGAACTTCACGTCCCCAGACACACGTTAGGGAGGCAAACTTCAGGACGATAGAAATAGAACCTTGCAGCTTTACTATAAGATTGTTATGTCAGTAAAAAATGTGTAAATCTGTAGTAAGGTTTCGCGGTAACAGTGTAAGAGAAGAGGTCTTTAACGAGAACTGTGGTTGTTTGTTTTCCCACGCCTCTCGAGTCTCGATTACAGCCGAAAGTGCGACAGACTGACCGTGGGCGATTTGTTTACATATATTTAGACCAATACATAAACAACCCAATTACATCTTGAGTGGCTTTCACTCACCGTGAAAGCTTTAAGGAATAAACGCAACGATGTGTTACAACGAAAAATAAATAAAAGCTCGCTTATTTTTAAGCGAGCTTTTATGATAATGGCATAATTCAGCGTCTGCGAGATGTTTATTAGTATTAAAAATAAAGTAAACATAATTTAATATTTACTACCTTTTAATGTATTAAAAATAAAGTAATCATGAGTTAATATTTACTACTTTCACATAATTATACGTCATTCATGTATCACAATTTTCTCTGTTTATGCAATGGTTACACAAAATAACAAAAATTTGAATAAATATGCTTCTTGTAGTTGTGCTACAGTTTGGAATAATAAAAACAAAAAAATAATGTAAGAGCATTAAATATATCAGCGAAGCAACGCCGTATGCGAAATATTTGATCAAGTCTCGAATGTAATGTAACTACCCATGTAAATTGAGAGTAAGTTTGGTGCTATTATAACATTAGCGACTATATCTCAGACAAAATTTATGTTATTAAACCTATGTTATTTTATGAAACTTGTTACATGTAACTTTAGGTAATAGAAACATCTTTCAATCGGCACTTGGCTAGCGCGGTGGACTATGGCCTAAAACTCTTATTCTGAGAGACCAGAGCCCTGCAGTGGGACAATAATGGGTTGACAATGAATGGAAACGTTAACCCCGTCGTTAGCATTAAGCCGACTTAGCTATTTTATATTATTTTTGGGCATATACTTTGAATTTAAAAAGGTGACACAATAAGAACAAAAATGAACCAACAAATCTAAAAAAGTTAATTACAGTACATAAAAGTTACGCACATTTTTTCGAAATGAACGAACTGCTCAAACTTTTAGGTTTATTAAAGGTTGATATGAACTCATTGAACTTGTGATGACACGAGTATAACTAACTTTCAATGATAAAATGAGATTATGTCTGCATCGTGACTGCGTTGGAACCGGTTGGAGCGAGTTTTTGAATGTAGCTTTAGTGCCCGATAAAAATGTATACAGATAGATACCTTATGAATAATTCTAATATACACTCTTGTGTTCGTGTAGCAATCAATGACACGGCAAATTAAGTATATAGTAATACACTATTTCAATAGCTAATTAATATTAATAATTAAAAAATGAAGGTAATATACGTAATTTCATAATGATAATATCTACAATCGTTTTATAAATAGAAACTACATGTATAAAAATTTCAAAGTTGTGTGAATCTAAAAAAATGCTAAATTTGTAAGAGACCGAAGTATAAAAATATGTATTTAAAAAGCTATCAACATTTGCAGGTTAATATTCAAAGCTATTGAAACGATGTTGGTCATCAGACTTTGGTGTAAATATTTCAAGACCGTATACGAGCGTCATCGTGAATGTTAGCTTATAAAACGCTAGCAATGCTCCGTGGTATTACATGCATTAAAAAATGTAAAAAAAACTTTAATAACTTTCATAGTAACATAATAGACTTAATGTATTTTAAAAATAAATGTTGCCTCAAGCTATGGACGATACCTATGTTTACTAGTTTAATAAAATAATAATAGTGTTAGTTCCATGTTTTTGCAAACGCATGGATATAAATTCGAAAAATTTTAGAAATTCCTATTATGGCTTATTCAAATCATGTCAGTAAACACATGCGCCTGTATTGTCCTATGTAGAAATTAAGCCATAAACGATTTGTATGGCAAGTTTCATCCAAATCTAATCAGTAGTTTTTATGTGTAATAGTAATAAACTTTCTTATTTATAACATTAGTAACAAAGTAACATATGGATAATAATGGTGTTACTTTGTTAGTTTCGTGTGACATTAAATAGCGTGACTAAGTTATGTTTACGTATACGAGTATTATGTGGTAAAATATATTTCTTACTATATGTCAAACTTTTTTGCATATGTTAATTCGTAGGTTAGGACATTATGTGGTTGTGGTTTTAGGCGTGATAATATGCGGTTCATTCGACGGATCTAATTGGGACTAACCACTGAATTTGAGTTAGAATATTCCTGCCAATGCAACATTGGCAAATTCGCAATGAAGAAACTATACACATAAGTAATACGTATAGTTTTTCATTGCCAAAATAATAATTACCTACTACAAAGTAGTTTTCAAAGTTTTTACTACTGAAAGAGTAGTAGGAAGAACTTCAAGGCATACACGTTGTATATTTATGAAAAGACATTCTACACCCTACCTAAATAAATAACAAAAGTTTTCTGTGTTCAAGTCCTGGTCGTACAATTTTTATAGTGCATCTTAACGTGTCCTTAATATGTAATCAAGGTTTCACTACAACGAAAATCTAATGATTTAAAATAATCTATGGTGACTCATATTATTATAATATTCCTTAATAATCGCTTATTAGTCAGCAATAGGTTTAGTAACTAATTGATATTGTCTTTCTCTACCTAATTTATAATAATAAAACTTACCTTGAAAAGTCGTCAATAAGTATACGATATTTGCCTTATGCCAATATACATTAACTTTTGTTCCACAGTTTCGAAGTACGTAGGCTATTTAAGTTACCAGTAAAAATAGTCACAACTTCCACTCAAACAAACTTAGTTCAATTAAAGCCTGTCGAAGTTTTAACTGACAAGTTTACGTACAGACGTAAAGTTCTTAATATAGTCCCGACTGTAAACACTTGCACGTGAAGTCGACTGTATTCACGTAAGGCTGGTTGCTTCGTGAAAGCACGCGTACAACGCGTGGGCTGGCTCGCTCGGCACTGGGCGGGCGGCGATGCTACGAAACCGCCCGCCCTTGCGCAAAGTTCACGGCGAGTCTAAGTGACTTTCTGTTTCGTGTAACTCAACGAAAGTCTACTTCGGTGTTTAAAAGAACAATGGCCTGTCATCCTACTTTTTCAATTTGAGTAAACTTACTCGTGTTGTTTATTTAGCTACGGTTCAGCTTATTCAAAGTGCAAAGGAAATTTAATTTGAAACTTTTAATTGATCCGCGATGAATGAGCTAAGATATCTGTAAGTGTAAGGCATTTCTTTCTCCTATCTATTTTAAAATCTTGAGATTGAATAGATGAAAATTATGAAAATGAGAAACTTGAATTAGTTAAAAAGATTTTTGTTGACTTTTTGATGAAGTATGTAATAATAAGGCTTAGTGTATATAAATAACTAAATACCGTAAGTATTATAACTTCCCCAGTCATGGTATTTGTACTTTTTAAGATGGTTACAAATAACATTCTCCAAAATTCGAAGAAGTAGGCATAAGAAATACTGTACAGTATTTCTTAGGTCTATTTCTTAAACCTACGTATCTTGATAGCAATATAAAGCATTTTACCAATGTATAAACAACATGATACATCCAAAATCAGTTATCTTACAATGTGTAACCCGCATAACTATTGTTTATGGTGCAAATTTAGCAATCCGACCATAAGCCCTAGATAAACGAAATCAATACAATATTTACGGCTTGCTAAGCGCACGCCAAGACCTTCACTCATCTTCGTTCGTGATGCAAGTGCGATGAACTGTAAACACTTGGTTCCCGTTTCCCCGAGCTGTGTGGCAACAACTTCTGCTTACGTATAATGTAATTATTATTTTTGCTACCAAATATTTACATTATAATTTTTCCGATCATTTATATCGCAATCACTTTTATTGTATCTAAAAACGCGAGGTTTTCTCGCCGCGTAAATGAGTCACGGCCACGTTTAAATGCAGAATGTATGTAAGTAAAAGCAAAATGGCGATTTATTGAAGCAGTACAAAAAGAATGCTCGTAACTATTCTTGGTTTTGAGAACGTGGACGTTCTATCTATTTCTGTACACTGCATACGCGCTCAATAAATACAAATATGTGACATTACCCTCATACATATTTGTAGTAGTAGAAGAAATTTACGACAGTAATAAACCAGTTCCACAGTAACGAAGGTCACTGTTAGGTAATCTATAGCACGTGTACGTAACAAGCGTGTACGGTAAGTTACGGTAAGCTGACAGTGTTGCCGGGAATTTTCCTCTAATAGGAACACGCGTCTTGGGCATTTTCTATCTAAACAAGGAACCTTATTATAAATCTCATCACGCAAGTTGTTAGTAATAGTTCGTCGGGTCGAGTAATGTAAACACGGACGGTACTACCCGATAGGCTTGTAACGATATCAGACGAGTGATGGTATCGATAAAATCGCTACGATACGATGTACATATAACCTGTAACAATACACAAAGTGCCTATTTATGCTCGTAGATAACTGGTGTTGGGCAAAGGGTTCTCATAATATGAACGTTTACCTCAACCTCAAAATTGCTATAAAACAATTTTATTGAACGTGATAACTTAGTAGTGTTATTTCATGATAAAGATTAGAACTAAAGTATAAAACATGTTTTAAAAAGTAATCGATGTAAAAAATAAAATTAACTTGACAATACGATTGATAATGATATTGTCAATTTTATTGTTAGAGTGAAATGACATATTAATTATATCGATTTATTTTCGACGATTTAACATCGATATCACGAACTACCCCACATCCCTACACATCCAGGGCAGCGCTGTAACTTGTAAAGATATTCCAGTTATTTGGGGATCGACATAGTCCGCTTTCGATTGGAATTCGGCTACAATGTTTTACAAACGTTAACTGCGGACAGGGTGGTATGCAAAGCTGACACAGAGACCTTAATCAGGGTACAGCTATCTGAATTGGAAAACGTTTGCCCCAAATTTTGGTACAGTCAAACAATGTTTTGTTGGCGGTGATTGTTTAGAAAATGGATTAAGTTCACCGTACCGTTACGCAAAATTATTAGAGATGAGCCAAGTATGAGTTATATTGAAAGGCTCCGAATCGAGTTTTACTTTCGTTATATCGGTATTCGGCTGAGCGGCTTGGTGTAAGTTTAAGTGTTTTTTTTTTATCAAATCGATCAAAAAAGATCCCAAGATCTTTTTCGATCGCGAACTCATCTTGTAACGCCTAAATAAAATCAATTTATATTTTTCTTACTAGTAGTTAAAACTCAAGTTGCTTGGAAACTGTCGATGTCGATTATACCAAGTGTTCACAAAATTGGGTAGAACATGGTACAATAGCTAATATACGGCATAGGCAAGTGGCCAGTGTCTTCTTTGATCAATGTACCCTAAATTTAATAAAAGTCCTACCTAAAGTCATCTGGTGCGCTATAAATAAATGTCAAGAAAGAGTCATCACTTTTACGTGATCTGGAATATGATGATTAAATACATTCGTGGTTACTTATATCTCTCACGTTGTGAGAATAACAAAAACTGGTAAATTATGATAATCTTATCTATTTATCCAAATGTCTCTGATTATATTACCATATCCTATATCTTTACTTTTTACGACTATATCCTGTAAACAATAAAAATATTTTTGAAGCCATCTAAAACTCTCGTAAACATACAATGTTGAGGGCACGGTGGTACGAGGCGACGCAGCACGTCACCATTTTCTATTTTCGTTTATTTGCCATAACACGTAACAATTTCAGCTTTATGAGGGCAAGGGACGGATTTCTGTCAATAATAAGGCGATTTACGATCGAATCCTTTATGTATAAGTAGAATTCACCGAGGAAATGCGAATCTGCTGCTGTTTTCTCGGCACGGAACCCTTAGAAGATTACTTTTGAGTGCTGAAATGCTTTTCACGGTTTATTTTGTTGCGTTACTAAAATTGTACTAAATATATCTTTGTCCTGAAGTACTGAAGTATGTTTTTCTTTTGTTTAATTTCTTATGAATATATCAACAAAAACGTACTTACAATAGCTCAATGGAGCGTAGTATTTTATTTCCTATAATTTAAGTAATATAGTCAATAACTATAATAAAATTATAAATAAAATACACTGCATGAAATAGCCGAGTGAGGCATAGTTTCCAAAACCCCAGCGACGTTCCCTGGTGCGACGAGGCTTAATCTTTGTGCAAAGTAGTCGCCTGCTTTTTATTGGTTCTCTCCTCAGAACATTGTTTGCTATCAGACTTAACGACAGTGAGGATATGGAAAGCTATATGAACAAAATTACAGGATTTTTACAACAGTTGAGCGAAATAGGTTCGTCGTCAAAGAATGACTTTTTAGCAGTAATAATTTTTATGTTCATTCGATTTTTTATCGGATTGAAGTAGCAAACGAGCACTCAGTCCATTTTCTAACAGTTGTAATCAATTTTGTGTAGAAAAAAATTCTGTTCCGTCAAAATCGATCACAGATGCATTGCTGCCTCGGGAGCAGCAATGCATCTGTGATCGACTAGGATGGTCGCCTCATATAAAAGTGATCAGGCCACTACACCCTTTCAGTAAAACGCAAGAATTGCTTCTACTGCTGCTAGGAATATGTGTGGCGATGGTACCTCCCCGGTTGAACTATACTGTTTATGCCACCAATCACCGATTAACATTTCCGTTTTCTGTTTTCCGAGAATTCCCGTAGAAGTAACACTAGTGATGTTGGTTCTGCCTAGTTTGTACGGAAACAACCAAGATATGTCAGATGCAGGAAATTGGGTCATTATTAAAGATCTAAGCCGTCTACTAGGACTAAGTCGAGTATGATAATAAAGAAGATCTGGACAGACAAATCAAAGGGCTTTCCAACTGCACTGCAATCATATTTCGTGATGTGACGATAGCAGTGCTACAGGACATAAATGGAGACCGAAAAATAATTAATATTTTAGTGAGTGAACAGAAAATAGAATTAACTTCGGCGAATGTTGATTAATTATATATCGCATTATATATAAATATATATGTAGAGGTTTGGTTACCATTATTGTGCAGAACATGACTCGAAAAGCGAAGGTAGTTTTTATTCAAATTATTCTGCGGATAATACTTATTTGTGTTCCAAGCAAAGTCATCTTATACTTCAATTTCAATTGCAATTCACTTTGACATTTTGCCTTTTTCTTCTGTTACGCGCATGTATTTTCATGTACTGCAATATATAAACTCAGTTAATCTCGTCTAACTATTTATTTGCTAATAAATTATATACTATATGTATAATAGATATTACTTGCGTTTTGCGTCATAACCTAGGTTTAACTAGCCTATTAACCCAAAAAATGCCACATTCTTAAGCAATGGAAGGAACGTGAGGAAAGTTACATTAGAAAAAATAGTTCTCAAAGACTGGACAAACTAATAATTCAAAATTGGTTGACATATAGATCAAGGAATATTAATAAAATGTAGATAGAACTTTCCTTGGAAAGACAGTTGTATTACCGTTACGTATTTCTGACTTAAACGAGCAGTACAGTGGTGTCGATTTTAAGTACACGATTTTAAGGTAGTTTTGTAAAGGGCAGTGGTCTTTTAATTCGGTGCATTGAACACTGACAAACACACAAGTGTAGCTTTAGAACGCCTAACTACATCCTTAATTGGTATTGGTTCTGTACGTCTATGCTATTATTACCTCTTAAGTCTAAAACCCTTTGAGATATACGTTTGTTTCGTATTGTATATTTCTTTACACAATTAAACCTTAGCGGGTAATACAAAGCGGTTTGATTTAAGATTTACAGCTGTCAATATTAGCTTGTTCAGTTGGTATGTTGACGCCTGAATATTAACGGTTACTCCCCTGACAATCACGCATTTTACATTTGACTTGTTGCAAGTCGTAGATTTGTTGTAAATACCACTGCAACTAACGATTTCTTTTTATAAATGTCAGCCGGTATTACAAGTTTGAAGTGAAATTATAGTAATTCAAAATTGTTTTAAAAAAAGATTAATATTGTATTAGGCTAATAGTAATTACTGATCTTTCGAAAATAATCGTAATATTAGTGGTTAATTAAAGCTTGAATGTTGAATGCTAAAATACGATAACATGTAGGGCTTAATCCTGTGGCAGCCAACCTATCTAACTTTATTTAGAATTCTAATTCTATGCTAGCTTGATTGATAGTAGCAATGACCGTTAAAATTAGAATGTATGTCTGAGTAAAAGAATTAATGTAACTATTCAATGTTCAGAGTTTGACCTAGCCTCAAGGCTTTAAAGGTCTTTTGAATGGCTTAGGTATACATATGTAAGTGATCCCACTATTATACAATTACAACACCCTTTGACATTGAACAGAAAGGGTCCCTTGTTAAATTTTCACGTTTCTATTATGTATAATAGCGAAGGTGATTGTACTAACAGCCCGCATATTTTAACGAGTAATTCGTTATTTTCACGAAATATCTTGGTAGTTACCGATTAAATTAATGCGCTAGTCTGCGGGTTGGATAAACTTTCTCTATATAAAAATGTAGGTACTTAAATGTGATTACGATAGTTTGTACCTTAAAATTTTCGTAAACCAATTTTACCTAAAACTAGATATGCTACGCGGTTTCACCCGCTACTAAATATGAAAAAAAAAACAGCGTGATGTTATATAGCCTATAGTCTTCCTCAATAAATAGACTATTCACTACAAACATATTTTTCAAATTCGAACCAGTTGTTTCTGCTTTATAATATTAGTATAGAATAGTATAGATCAGGTAAATTAAAACTTATTATTTCGTTGTGTTTCCACATTATTATTACCTATCTAGTAATTCACTTTGTGTATTTGAATAAAGAATTATTTCGATTAAATTATTCAACCCCGTTGACTTATATTTGCCTTACGCAGTAGTAACATGTCATTAAACTATCAACTCGGTAAACTTGTCATAATAGAAAGAAAAATGTTCGTATATAACTTTTGTCAACATAACACTAAAAGTAGGGTGTCATAAGTAAACTTCGCCTCTTTTTGTATCTATATGTTTATTGTTTTTTTTTTCTTACACTTAATATATTCTTATCTTAATTACTTAGGTTACTTTGTACTATTTATGACGTTAGATGGTTACAATCACCCATAAACATTTATAATACTTTCAATATTGGGCGACCCATAAGCGGAGCGATCACGGTACCGGTTTGACACGTAGTAGGTTTCGAGTTCGATCCCCGGCCAGACAGACAGATCTGAATGATGAATTGTGATTTCTGTTTTGGTGGATGGGGTTCTGGGTGTTTGTGTATTCGTATTTGTTTGTGTCCAACGCACCTATGACACAGAAAATCCTAGCGTGGGGCTATGAGTGCAGAAAGCATAATATTACGTCAATTCTACCTAAAGTGGACTACAGATGTGTTGTTTGACTTATCACTTAAACTAGCGGCCATAGACAATGTGTTAAAATGCTCGTAATAAATACTAATATTTGATACGTTAACTTTATGTTATAGTGTTCAAATTTTTACGCTTACCTACATCCATATCAAAGACAATTTATGATCGTATTACTTGTTTTTTTTACATATTATTTGTAGCAATAAAAATTTTAGTTCTTATATGTTTATTCGTGCTCTCATAATATATAAATTCTACATATTAATTTATTATGATCGTGTTTCACTTGTGATTGACTTACGTATTACATATACCAGACAGAAATGCGTGACCTGCTTTCAAAGTACTAGTATTTGCTAGGCAAGTACTAGCCTTGATTGAATTATCATGTTTATCGCCAACTACAAAGAAAGATTGTTAGACTGAATTAATGAACGTGGTAAAGTTTACCTAAAATTAAGACAAATCAAAAGTGTTCGACCATGCACAGTGAAGTTCTGGGTACAAGTTGAACATTTATTTATTTATTAGGAACAGTCGCAGCTTATTCTTCGTAATATAAATATTCACTATTGTAACAAAGTAAAATAATTTCAATTTTCATAAAGTCTCTTCAAGAAACTTTAAAACAACGATACATACTTACAACTTTAGTAACATGCTTTACAAGCTCGTTTCATTAAAAAGGCCATTCTAAAATATGTACACCATTTTTTCATACGGATTTAGAAATTACACAATATTTAAGAGATCATTGAACTTCACCTAGATCTAATATATCCCTTCAATTGCTTTTTGCCTTTGAAGTTGTGCATTACTCTTTGCATGGAATTTGAGAGACTCGTTAGT